>NQII01000419.1:384010-605980 GCA_002778355.1 Clitarchus hookeri
TCATAAAACACGTGGCCGCTGCTCGTGTGGTCCGCAGCCGGCGTGGCGTCGTCCCTTGGTTCTGGCCTGGAAGTTTATTGTCCCGTTCTGCACGCACGTCCGCTAAAAGCTCTCATGGTTTATTGCGGTACAAGCCCGGGACAGACGCAGCTGGTGGTGGGATCTCGGTGTCCCTTGGGCAGCTGCAAAATGCAGTTGTGTCCGCGCCCTGGTGCCTTCCGTTGTCTCCGGATGTCGTCTGCCCGTGCAGGAACAGTTGCACGTGCAGAAACCTTTGGTAGCGTGCCTTTGCAGCTGCGAGGCTCCTGGCGTCCCTCTTCCGGCACGTCCACAAAACCCTTAATCCTTATTGCGGTCGTCTGCCAGCGAGCTTCGCCAGAGCATGTGTTCTGACGAATAAAATATAGGGACGCAGAATGCGTCAAGTGTAATAGATACAATGTATGAAATCTAACAAAAAAATTTACTGATCATTTTAATGAATATCATAATTTAATTTTCTTTTAAGGCAGAAATATTGCTTGTCAACTTAAAGACTTTACTAATTATTTATTTACAAAAATATTAACGAAATTAAGAAAATTTATTGGGGTGTTGGTGTTACAATTTCTGAAGGTAAGTCATATAATAAAAACAATGGTGAATTTTTGACCGACAACATAATTTTTGGACCAAGTAATCGTGGTAAATTTATAATGGTTGATAACTCCATTTATATGAAAGCATATTAGAACGTTAATAAATTTAATGTATTTTCAACGAGTTTAAATGAACCAAAGTATTTTCATTTACAAAGTTATTATGAAAAGGTTTCTCACAAATTAAAGGAAGAAGTATGTTATTTTTCAATAGTAATGACGTAATTATCTATATAGACGAAAGTGAAAATGATTCTCTAGTTGTATTTGGTGATGCAAATGTAAATAACCAAGATATAAGACGAGAGTATTTTACTAGTGGTTAATATAAAAATATTGATGTATTCTTTCTAGTTCAGACATACAGTAAATTTCCAAGTAATTTGCTAGTAAGAAAGAATACACATTTATTGATGTAGATGTATTTTTTTTTAAGATCATAAGAAGTTGAAACATTTTCATAATTAATTTTTTGGTGAAGAAATGGGTTATAAGTTATGCGCTATGTGTTGGGAGCAAGAATTAGGTTTTGTTACAATTGATATGAATTGAAAAATTAACGATAGTTGTACATACATTATTATGGTGTGAATGGTAGAATGAACTGTTTACCATTTGAACTGTTTGCTATTTGAACTGTTTACTGTTTGAACTCTTTACTGTTTCAACTTTATAATGTTTGAACCATTTACGATTTGAACCATTTACAGTTAGCTTTGTCTTTTATTTGTTACTAGCAAAACTATCCAGCAAGGTATGGACATACACGACCACATTTTAGGGGTTTCGGACCCAATAAGGGATCAGAGATTCACGAACTGGTTTTAGTCCCAATGGAAGCTGTGCCTATTATGACATACACAGTGTTTTAAGTTGGGAACTGAAGTGCATCCCAGCCAATTTTGGTCTTGTCTTTCGAAAGGTGTAGAATTGAAATAAACTACCTCATTTGAGAAGATTTGGAGTTTTTGGACCCAGTTGGAGAGCCGAAGTCCATTATGGCCAACATATTATTTAAGTTGGGTGCTGAAGTGCAACCCTGCCGAATTTGGTCCCGATATGTCGATTGGTGTAGAAGTGAGATACAGGGGCTTAGGAGTTTTCGGGCTCGATGTATGGTCGGAGCCCATTTTGGCCTGCAAAGTATTTAAGTTGACTTCTGAAGGACATATCTGCCAAATTTGGTCCAGGTACATTGAATTGTTTAGAATTGAAATACACAACCACGTTTAAGGTGTTTTTGGCGCGATGGAGGGCCGAAGCCCATTTTGGCCTTCACAGTATTTTAAGTACGGTACTAAATGGTATGCCTATACGTAAAAATTTTTGGTTAAAATCTATTGAACAATGCAAAATTGTATAAGGGATAAACATACATACATACGCACCTGGACTTCCTATAGATAAAATTCAGTATTAAATAAAATGAGTCAATTCTTGATATCAAAAATAATTCACTTACATTCAACAATTGAAAGGTTTTGTTTGTTTTAGGCGGAAACAACAATCCTTCGTTTAAAGGAAAGAATATATATAATTTATATTAGAGTATACAAATTCAGGCAAAGCAATAAAATATCATGTAAACGATGATAAAAAAATTAATTATGAAAAAGTGAATATCATTACAAATCGTTTGGGTGAAATGTAATGAGAAATCATAATTTATTTGGAATTTATTTCTTTATAATGTCACCAAATCAAATGCGAAATCATATTAAAAATGGGTAATTGGTGAAGTGTTTTCATCTATTCGCAAATATGGTACGAATAAACTACAAACAACACTGATTTCAATTGAGAAATACCTTCATCAATTATCAGTTGATTATCAAAATAAATTTACTTTCAAAGAACAGGCACTTTCAAGAAAAGAACAAGAGCTTAATCACGAAAAAGATAAAGCACGAAAATTTAGTTGAGCTGAGAGATTTGGGCGGCTCTTAACAACGAGGTCATGAGAGCTGAAAAGCATGAAAATTAAAGCCATACAAATTAGGTAGTAGAGAATAGTATCGAATTTACTAAACATTTATGAAAGAAGACAACAATATAAGGTGATTAAATCAACTATGTCTACTTTTTTTTAACAATTCAAAGTTAATATAGAAAGGAAATGTCCCAAATACATTTGGATGATTTGTGTAATTATGTCGAAATTGTTTTTGAACAAAACAAAAATATTGTTGATGTGATAAATGATGAGGGAGATGATACCTATTCTGCTGTTCCCAAACCAATCATTTTTAAACAAAAATTAACCACAAAAATAAAAAAAGTGTTAATAAATGTGCAATCATAAGCAAAATTGTAGTAGACCTGCATGATTTACTTAAAAAAAAATTTTTCAGGAGTAATTACTGAAATATATAATGACTGTGATGAAGAAAATTATATATAAAGGAAAAGCACAGAAGGAAAATTAAATTAAAAGTGTTATATCTAAGAAAAGTTCAGTTTGAACCAGTGCACAAAAAATTATAAAACAAATGAATTCGTCTATTAATTTTAAATTTTAATTATTTCTAAATTTTCATCATTCCATAAAAAGTTCAATTTATTTATAAAACTACATAATTTTTATTAATCTTATCTCCTCACTTTCTTATACATTTTTCAACAAAGTATACATCTAAATACTCAGTCTTTATATTTTAATATTCATAAAACTTTCCTTTTATGTTTTTACCATGCAAGTCATTTAAGATTTATACATTGGTACATCATGCTTCAGTACTTTATCAATAGTAAAGAAATTAAATTAACTGTGGAACTTTTTTCGAAAATTCCTTTCATTTTACTGATTCGAAAAATAAACAACTTTGGATTCGGTTTGACTGGATAACATTTATTCTCAGAAATTTTAAAATTTTTTTTATGAATTTTATTAATTTTATCAGGTTTCTTTTAAATTGTCGAATGCTTTGAATTCTTGTAATTATTTACTAGTTGCTTAAATATATCAATCCATTTATGATTACCTTGAATATTACATTTATTTCACATTTTCTTTTTTGATGTACGATTAAATCTTCCAATCTCTTTGGCTTTTATTTCAAAACATGTTGAATAATGTTAAACATTGTGTTTTTTCATCAAGTTATTAAATTGTTTGTTAAAAAATACTTTGCCATTATGTTGTTAAGTTTTCTTTTGGCACTGTTATGTACTACATATACTACATTTTCCTTTATTTTAATGAAATAGGTATTTCGAATGCATAGTTAAAAAAATTTATTAACTATTGATAATATATATTTTAATCCTTCATTTATGGATTATTTTAATTTTGAACTTTTGCTATCAATTTAAATAAAATCGATTTATCATAAATAATCTGTATCAAATTAAATCATATTTCCAAGGAAAATTTGTTTTTCCAGGTTTATATACATAATTCATCCATAATACCCTAGCGAATGGACAATTTTTAAAAATGAACATTGCTTTTATATATTTACAAATTGCACGAGTATTTTTCTGAATAACTTTACCATTGTTTTTTCTAACATAACATTATTACTGTCGCGTGCAGGTTTATAGATTATAGAACAACGTTAGCTCACAACCATCACCCCCTCACACCACCCCCGCCTAGCGCACTTTGCTGGCGCCTTCATGGCGGCACGTGGAACCACAGGCAGGTGGAAAATTTCGGGACACGTGGAGCTGAAGCGAAGGCCTCCCCCCACACCCCCTTCATCTTCGTACGTCTCTAGCCGCCGGGAGATCTGTTGAGAGTGCAGGGCTTTCTTGAGTCATCAGCAAATAATCCGGTGTAGTTCGCCTGAACACAGTAAATACGCACCACGGAAGTATCGCTGATGACAGTAGGTATTATCCCCCCCTGCCAAACCTTCAGAAACGAGGACACGTTTGTTGGAAGGCTTGGTTAGGCGTCTTCCACTTCACCCCTCTCACCCCCTTCCCTCCCCTACAAGGCGCCATGTACCGCCAATTCAGGACAAAGGCGTGCGTGTATAAAAACCCCTTTCCAAGAATAGGAGGGGGTCAGTGATATCGGGTACGTCAGGCAGTCATATCGGGGCAATTGTTAGTTCATCTCCACCGCCAAGAGACGTCAGTTCGAGCAGAGAGTAAGTCAGTACAACAGTTACCAAGGCCGGGATATCGGAACCCAGCCACGTACGTCAGCCGCATCATTAAGGGGTCAGTCATATTAAAACAGTTGATCATCACCGGGCCGCGGGGAGAGTTGCGTGAGTACAAGTCCGAACAGCAGTCCAGGGAGACGCAGCACCGGCGGGCCTGCTTCCAAGGCCTACCACTTCGCTGGAACTCATTCCCAGATGACAGCCTACCCACACTCACCGAGAGTTAAGTATAGAATTCGTCGTCCAAAGAAGCCCCACTCAACCACGAATTCGCCCCGTGAATACGAGTTAACAAACTATGACAGTACCGCACCTCGAAAGTTTTGATGTTGTGTATTTGTGAATATATACGAGACAATATATTCGTACTTCAAAATACAACAGTGATAGTCTACCTCATTACAATTCCCACAACCCCCACGTACTTTATAGTCGGTGCCTGGGGGACATTAACTCTGACCATATAAGCCACCATGTCTTCTACAGTGGCGGTACCTGCGTTGAGTTAATTTACTACCCAACGTGAGGCCTAGATAAGCCTGCATTAATATACCTCAAGTTCAATTTACCGCCTATCATAAGGCCCAGTATAACAGGAATAAACTCACGCGAATTAACATCATTACTTTGAGTCATTGTCTTATACTTCGAACATCACGCATCCATTTATTAAGGAGAAATATATTCCTTGTATTTCACAAATATTCCTATAGTTCACTATTTATCCATCATCGTGACTAGGAACTTCATTTGTATTGTTTTTTTAAACATGAAATGATTCACTATAATTTATTTTGTTAGATCCATAAAACATAGTGAAAGAATCATGCGGTATATTTGTATTAACCGTAATTATTTTATAAAAGGTAAAATCCGTTAAAAAAGTAAATAATTTTATGTTGTTTTCCAAATCACAATTATTTTTTTTCTATTTTGCAGAAAAATTAAATATATTTGTCTTTCTTGATTTAATTAATTAATTTTTTAATTAATGAGTATCACACTGAATGGTAATAGAGGTGTTGAGATTGCTTAAATCATATTTGACTATTTAATTTAGTTTATAATTATATAATTACGGCATGTTGTGATTTCAGACTTTAGAACATTAGCAAACTTATAGTTTATTTTACTATCTTTATTGTTAAAAAATGTTTTATTACAGTATCTTTATCATATACTGGATCAGCCATATTATTAATGGTTCGATTTTAAAGATAAACACATTTTTTTGTATATACAAAAACATTACTATGTTGATGTTGTAAAGCAGAAAATATAGTATTGTGACTTAAATATACATATGTTGTAAAGCATAACTATTCAAAATAGATTTAGGATAAACATTTTGATTATACTTAAAAATATTTTTATAAATATTTTATCAATGTTTTCCAAATATTAGACATTATTAATACAAAAATATACAAAAAAAATTGAATCATTTATAAATTATACCAAGTACTATTACGTTCATAACTAACTAAATTGAAATTCTGAATTCTATCACAATTGGAATAACAATGTTTATTTTTGAAGTAATTTATTGATTTACTAGGAATCTTACCTCCAAATTATTAAAAATAATAATGATAATTATTATTTTTATAATAAAACCATTGGATGCCAGGATGTGATGAAATGTCTAAGTTAACCAATAGCACATTATTTCTTATACATTTTAGTTGGTTATTCATCTATAATATAAACACCCCTGAAATGTTTAATATTTTATGTAGCACTTGCACAACAACTAAAGCTCCAAGTGCTTCAAAAATTAAAATCAAGAATGTTTAGTATCCCCTGTGATGTAATCCACTTCCAGCTTTTCCTGTCGGTACCTTTTTAATTATTTGTAAAGATAATGTGATTTTAAATCATTTTGCCTGTTTAAATGTTTTATTTTTCTCTCAAGCTGTCTCTTTGTTAAAATGTTATCAATATGTAATACTCTGTGCTGATTGGTATTTGGAATGTTATTATTTATCGTAATTTATATTGGAAACAAATTATAAAAGTGAACACATTTTAATGTGGAACCCAATTTTTCTTTTCTTAACATAGTTTAAAGCAACAGCAAAAGATGCGGTTTTTTCACCTACAGGTGTATCTTTATAAAACAATCTTTCTTTTTCTTCTTTTTGTAAAATTTTATTAGCTTTATGTCCATATACTAAACCTTTATGGCCACAGTAAGCGATGTCTTGGTTCTTACAAGCCTCGTAAAATTTATTTATTCCTTTGTCTCCTCTTTCCAATCGTTCATTCATTTAGTGAATATACAACAAAAGTTATAGACATGCGTTTCAGGGAGATTTAAATTATAAAGTGCTCAATTGAATATTACTTTCCCATGTTGTTCAGAAATCCAAAATTAATGAGGAATTACATTTAAACTCAAATACAATTTGGAATTCTTTTTGGAACTTTGACATTGAAATTAGATAATTAATTATTCATATATTCATAATGCCTACTTTTTCACAATAGAAAGTCTTATTTCCAGTATTGTCTTCATTATCGATAACTAATAATCGATCTATATGTTTTGTCATCATTCATTCTTATACAAGTTGTCCCATTTATCTTGACCATCCTGTTTATTAGACTGGTACATTGTGATACATTTTTGAATAGGTCTTGACGAGCCTCATTTAACTTTTGACCAATAGATGCATGGTGCCATTTTAAAAACTAATGATAGTACTCGTATCTCACTAATAAATAATTCTATAAGGCTGACTTCCTATTAGTGTTATTTCCCCTTCCAGTTATACAATTTTTGTATGAAACACTTTTTTATTTGGAGCCCCGGTACTAAGTTACTGTGGGTGGTCAAGATAAATGGTACATTCTGCATATTATTTTTGGTATATTATTATTATTGGTAAATCGATGTATTTTGGATTCCTTCACGAATTTTTGGACTTCTTGGTGAGTATGTTCTTTCAGGTGTGCTTGTTAAAATCTGAAATGTGGTATTTTTATACATTTTTTATGAATTTGTTAAATATATTACTATTACAAATTGGGATTTGAATTAATTTGTCTATAGAGATCATATTCATGGAAAGTAGCATTTGTCAATAAGACAATTTCAGTCTTGTTATCATTACCTTTTGTAAACAAATTAGAAATTACTTTTGTTAATTCATATTTTTTATTTTGACAAATAGTTTGTTGATTTCGATACTTACTCTGTTGTCACCTATAAAAAAATTCTGTCAATCTCCTCTTAACCCATATTTTTCATTAATAGCATTAATACTTTCATACATTTCTTTACCAAGGTTAACTACTGAATCTTTCAATGGGTTAGTACCGGAAATTTTTTCTTCGATGTCTTGCAATATTACATTTAAATGTTTTCTCCCTTATGAATGAGGAGTGTTGTAATCTGGAACAATTTTGTTTCCATTGAATTTTATTTTGGTGTTGGTGAATAATCTATAATTTTTACTGCAACAAGTACTAATGTTACAAAATTTTTATTTTCCTCAGCTACTTCTTCAGCCTTTCTATCAATATTTTGTAATTCCTGCATCAAAGGAAAGTATTGATTTTCATTTATTTCACAATCTGCTTCATGATTTATCTTACAATTTCCAAACTTTTCAGAATGTGATTTATTATGAGATATTTATTTTTCCGTTTATCGATTTGAAGGGTGAATCATAAAAAATTTTCTACTTTACAAATGATTTACAAAAATATTAAGAGTTTTTAAAAGGTAAAATTATCTTCGACATTTAAATGCCCTCTAGTCTAATCAGACTAGAGAGAATTTGAATGTTTACAATAATATAAATGAATTCGACATTCATATAAGTGATGAGGTTTCTTTCCCTAGTAATGCCTATGTTTATAAAAAATTTAGGCTTGACAAAAGTAATTATGCAAATACAGATAATATTGATGGTTATTCTAACTTCTTTCGTTTGCAGTTTTCTAGATTAGATATGTCAAAATATTGGGTAAATAATTGAATCTGTTGATAACCCTGGATTAACTTCAGAAATGATGAATGCATTGTTAAGTTCACTTGGTTAACAACATGTTTAGAAATGAGTAGTGTCAATAATAAGTACAGTGTAAAATGTGTTCATTCTGGTATATCAAATTAAATTGTTATCCCACTGAGATATTTATTTGGTTTTCATATAGAAAACAAATTAATTTATTAGATGGGTGGATTTATGGTCAACTTTATGCTTAGTTGTTATGTTAATAACTGTCTGTGTGTATATCTAACAAAAAAAAGTTGATGCTATTACAGTTTATAAAGATTATGCGCATCCTGGTAAAATTATTATTCAGAAAATAGAACTCATGTGGCCTATTGTTGACTATGAAGCTAATAGTGCAAATGCAGTATAAGAAAAATGTGTAAAAATTCAGAACTTCACATTAGTTTTATTTCCTTGCAAATTTTAGAAAAATGAGATCCTCAAAATACAAATACATTTAATCTGGATGTTAAAGGCCCGTTTAATAATTTAATTTCGATATGCCCAACTTTGTAATATTTGGTCTTCAAATTAATAAAAAATATATTGCTGAACAGTATATTCATCCTTCTATGTTTGATCACTGTAATGTGAGAAATAACAAGAAGTTATTGGTATAACTAATGAACCTACTTTCCTCTACTTGGGCGCAAATGATTTTGATGAAGGTCTTAAAAGGTTGGACGGTAGATGAGTCTTGATGTCTCGTTGGTAGCCATATCATTAGAATTGCAGCCAGAAAAAATTCATTACTAGAGACAAAAATTAAAAATACATACATACCTAACCTGGAACTCGAACCTAGAATGCCTCGTACCGTAAGCTGGCGTGCAACCAACTACATTACGGAGGTACAATTCGGAGCATCAACTTCCATAGTAATCAGTCTAAAGGTTAGGTAGACTGGGTTTTCCACCTTCACATATTTACAGAGACATCATTTTAAAACAAGTGTGCGAGTCACTTAAATCACGTAAGTTTACATGGCCTTCCGTTGCACTACTTGAGTACAAAATTTGGTGGAAATAGATTGTCTGGTTTTCTAGAAATGGCATAAAAACTTTAGTTTCTCAATTGGCGCTATTGTAAAAAAAGGACTACAAAGACACTCTCTATAGGAACATCTGATGCTTCTAATGGACACTGTCGGCATAACTATTTTGGTTAAATTTTTTTGAAATCGTTTAATAGATATGATAAACTTGTCAAAATTTATATTACACCATTAAAAAAAATGTCTTTCCCACTTAAATTATTTAAGTTTACAGGGTCAACTGTGGTACTACTTGTGTGCAAAGTTTGGTCCTGAACCTATGGTATAGATAAGATCCATTTTCTCATGTGGTAAATTCTTTATTATTGGAGAAGGATTATGTATTGACACATCCTATGTTTGTCATATATACTGCTACATACGCAAGTCGGTTGAAATGGTTTTGACACATATGACATTCTAACCTAAAATATTTACGTATCTGTTATTTTGAAAATAAGCGAATTTCTCCTTAAGTCATATAAATTTAACTAATCTACAAAAGTATAACTTGTCGCCAGAATTGTGTGGGTATCAGTTTAAATTTTTTCCTTGATAGGTCAAAAAGATTCGTTTTTCATGTGGTGCTATCTTCCAAAAAGGCGGACAATGGGTTTATATATTGGCTCATTTGATGCTAGCATAGATACTGCAACCATACAAAGTTAATTTGAAATTGGTTACATTGTTTCGTAGGTATATAGCATATCGTGCGCGAATGTTTATATAGCCTTTATTTGGAAAATAAGTGTCTGGTCTTCTTAAAACATGTCCGTTTACATGGGCTACCGTAGTACTTATCGTTTGCCAAATTTGGTAGGGATCGGTTTGTTGTTTCCTGAGAGAAAACATAACTTCACTAATGCGTGTGACAGTATCTTACAAAATGGCAGACAAAAAAAAAGGCTCTTTCTAGACACATTTTATTGCTGTAAAATATTCTTCATACGAAGTAAAGTAGAAATTTGTTACTTGGTTTCGTAGATATACAAAACTAAAATAAATTATGTAAATTGCTGCCATTTCGAAAATAAGTGTCTGGCCTAGTTAAACTATCTCATTTTGCATATCCGACTGTAGTATTACTTGCATGTCAAATTTTAAAGAATCGTTTGACTGTTTTCCGAGATATCACCAAACTTGATTTATTCATGTGGCACTATCTTACAAAATGATGGGACAAAGATATTCTGGCTAAATTAATTTGATGACTGTAAAAGATAATGACAGCATACAAAGTTAAGTTGAAGTTTGTTTCATGGTTCCGTATACATAGGATCATGTTTATATGACCGCCATTTTGAAAACAACAGTTTGACCAACTAAAATATGTCAGTTTATGTGATCTACCATATTATTACTTGAGTACCATGTTTGGTAGAAATCGGTTGATTGTTTCCCGAGATATGCCATTAAAACTTGATTTCTATGTGGCATTATTTTACAAAATTGCGGAAAAACGAGACTGCACATTGTCGACACATTTGATGATTGTGAAATATACGTTCAGCATAAGAATTTTGGTAGAAATTTGTCTAAATGTATGGTATATATAGCAAATGAACCTAAAATATTTATACTACCGCCCTTTTGAAAAAAAATTGCCACATCCATTTGAATGGCATATGTGAACATTGCTACAATAGCATTACTTTTATGACAAATTTTACAGGAATTGTTTGTGTAACTATCGAGATGGTACTCTCAAAGTATCACAGTGGTTTTAATATGTTCAAGAATTTCCGATATATAATGTAAAAACTCAATTTATTAAATTTGCACTGTTTTCTAAAATGGTGGACAATTAAAATAACGTTATCGTTTTATGATTACAATGCTTATATCATGCACTGTCATCGCACCAAATTTGGTTTAAATCGGTTAAGTGGTTCCCGAGATATAACATAGTGCCATAAATATTAAAATTGCCACCATGTTGAAAATAAGTACTTGGTGTAATAAAAAACCATGAAAGTCTGATGTTCTTACCCAAGTTCTATATTTGTACCTACTTTGGCCAAATTAAAAGTTATTAAGGGGGTGCCAGCATACATTCCAGACTGACATTCGGATGATTGCATAAGCCTATTTTTCCTACGGAAAGTAAGCTAAAAATTGTAAAAATGAAATATTCCTCAAATAAACTGAAATCGAGACTTTGACCGAAGATTTTGTCATGCTAAAAATTATTTTAGGAACTCTAATTCAAAAATTGATACAATTTACTAAAATAAAGAATTATAATAAACCCATAATATAATTCTTTCTTTTAAATACGATCACACATTGTGATTGATTGTACATGTGGAAAAACTATAATAGTTAAATATAAAAATATATTATTAGTGTTGGTTTCTAACAAACCTATTCCAGAGCATGGTGTATATATAATGTTGCTTTAGTAAGTCAGATAAATCTTAATTCTGATAATTTAAAGCAAGAATCACTGAAGAGATTAATTTTTTACATACGCTGATGGACGATGAAAACAGCGCACTATGAAGAAACCAAGTGACAACCACGGACTTTGTAAATAGCGAGTGTATGGGCTGGTATGCACATTATCGTAGGCATTTGATTGCACGCTCGGCAGCGGCCCTACAAGCATTGACCGGCGTTCGTAGACACTGGCATGCAGCGAAGCTACATCAACGCGAGAAACACCACATAATACCAAGCAAGTGTACTAGATGAAGAAGATTGCCGGTAAGATGCGAAAGACGTCGCTTTACGACTACGATAGACGAATCATAATCGAGCTGAAAACTGCAGGGTTGTCGTATCGCTGTATAGCCCACCAATTGGACCATACTGTCCATGGGGTTGTTGGGAGTAGTGGACAAATAAAGGTATCCACACACAGAGGATCAGCTCAGGACGAGCCAGGTCAAATACCGGTCGAGAGTACGGACGAATCCTGAACAAGGCGACCCGTTCCATGATACTGGCCAGTGTTTGGACTCCTGTGTACCCAAAAACCATTTCCTGGCGCTTTACAGTGGCGAAAATGCGATTCTAGTGCCCATTACATCTTCTACCATTAACTCTGCTACAGTGGTGGCTTCATTTGCAGTGGTTCCAGGCCAGATAAATGTATAATGCCACAGAATGAAGATGTGTAGTGGTTAGTGATGAGTGCTGCTTCATTATGACGACTGATGATTAATGCGCCTGGGTGTGGAGGGCCCCTGGTGAATATCACAATTCCAACACTCGCTGTGAGCAGCAAGCTTTATGGTCTGGCGAGCCATACCCTACAACAGCCGATCCACTCTCGTCATGTTACATGGGATATTGATGGCCCAGCAGTGTGTAGATGAGTTCCTACGTCCCCATCTGTTCCCATTTTTGGCCGAGATTCCTGGTACGAGATTCCAGCAGGCTAACGCCTGACCGCATTTCAAATGGGTCGCCCAAGACTGTATCTGTAATGTACAAACACTACCATGGTCTGCATGCTCCCTGAAATGTCCACAATCGAGCTTATGCAGGACCTGTTGAAATGCCAGCTGCGACTGTATCACAGTACCTTAAATTTGGAACATACCAGCTATCATTTGTCAGCCTGTCTGCCTCAGTACATCTGGCATCTGCTAGACTTCATGCCAGACCATGTTGCAATATGTATCACTCTACGAGAGGGTGCGACGTAATATTGAAAAACACAAGTGTAACACAGATTCACTCGTAATCGTTATTTTCCTTATTTTTTTATCCTGTGTATTACTCATCTACATCACTTCTTCTATAAAATTTCAATACCATCTGATGCATCCGCATGTGTGACCTATTTTTATTGTCGGGAAGTGTAATTAAGTGGGTTGTTTTAAATGAGAGAATTGTTTCAAATGTGTTAATAAACTAATATATGTTTATGATCGTGTTAAAACGCTATTCAATAAACTAAAATATGCATTTTTCAAATTAAATGGATTGCAGTTAAATAATGACCTAACTCATTAATATTATAAAAATAAAAACCTTTACAATGTTAAATAATTTGATTCCTTGTGATTATTTAGTTACAATATCATAACACGAAGCTTACTGCGATACTCCTTTTCGCTTAGCGCAGCAGTCAGCCATATTATAATCAGTTTACTGCATGCGCACGACCAGGCTTGAAATTGCTCTTGATGACAACGAAGAGCGAAGTTAATGTGCTTACATCACAGTCGGGAAATGCCTACATGTGTGCTCTCTTCTCCAGATATATGCGAACTTTTACGAGCTAATTCAACCTCTAATTTCTATTCTTTGAAAACAACTTTTTCTGCAATATCTTGAATTATGTTTTATAAATTCAATTGATGAGTGGTACAATGAGCTTCTGTCAATAATTTTTTTTGTTTTTATTTTTGACAAAAATATGGTACCACAGTGTTGTATTGTGCTCTAAGGAAAAATAAGAACTTCATGTCTTTTGATGACTCAGAAAGTAACAGGGCTCGTTTTGAGGACTAAACGCATCTATAATATGCATTTTGGAACTACACATTCATTTTATATGCCGGAAGGTACTGTCCATTTTTAAAGTTCTTGTTCATGTCCACATATGGATAGATTTCGCTATTCAAAAATATATTTACATTTTATATTTTACACATGTCGAACGGCGGTTGGATCGTTCTCACATTGTAATGTTATCTGGTCTGTAACAATACGATATGTACTTCGGTTTCCCAAAAAATTAAGCTGGTCTTTACCATCCAGTTGATGCGCTGGCTTGCTAGCAATCTGGGGTAAGTCTAGAGACTCCAGACGTGAAAGACACTGAGATGTTTTTACCATCTTCCACTTTCTTCATTATCTTTATGTGTTTGGTGAACTATGGTGTCCGCATTCATATTGACTAGAAGCATTATAAATTATTGCTTCCAATCGATAATAATGTGTTAGTCTTTGGCGAATCCCAACAGCATAGAGATCAGAACGCACATCACGAACTTGCCTTCGGTGTATATATGAATGCTGTAGTCATCTTCAGTCCCTCATTTTGCCATTTTGCCATCTTGTACACAGACATTATGAGTAATAGGTAGTTTTCGATCAATAAGGTTATGCCGACATCTCGTGACTGCTCCACCTCGATGCAATTGAGTAAATGTGTGATGCGATCGATTACATGAAGTAAACCATTGCTCAAAATTTTCGTGGATGTCGGGTTGGATCCATCTTATTTTGTAAGTGTCACCCTTAATCATAGGACAGATTGGCAGAATAAAGTACAAATAACTTGGCATTGGACTGAGATCTGTACTTCTGATGGTAGTGCGTATGGCACGATCAGGAAAGGCTGTTATGCATCAAGTTCCACCTGCGTCATGCTGTTTTGAAAAACGACTGGCTCTTCGATGTTTAGGTAATCGTCCATGGTGAACGACTGCGAAGCAGAGACTACTCAGGGAAATCTTGTTGGCCTTGATGACCTATCGTTTACCTATATATTTCATATGGTAATTTTTTTTGCATCTGATAATCGTAAATATTATTCCCATATTCTCAAATAGATGCATAGGGCGATTTCTTTGTTTAGATGGTTCACCAACTCTCCATGCTGACCAATGATAGACACGACCACTTTGTGCTCTATCTCTTCGTTACAACTGGAATGTAAACAATGCTTTGTGGTGTTACAACATAACTGGGAGGAAACTTCGGCGAAAATTCGGCCTCTAATTGAAATAATTTCCACTGGCCAAATTGCAGTTTATTCATATTTCATTAAGAGGTAATTTATTTATGGGCTGTGACGATTTGCGTTTTTTAACGAACTTCATAGATGCGTTACTCAGACTCAAGCATCGGTCCGATGGTATCCAGTTTAGTGAAGTCGATATCTTCGTTGCATATGATGATACATTTTAGAGTATTGGGATTTCCATGTACACTGTTGGGCGTGGAAATCGCTACAACCTCTTTCCTTATGTGAAACCATATTAAAACACCACAGTCTGATCAATGGTTGAAAAATTGAGTAGTGATTAGTCTTCCACACATAGATGGAATGTTGTTTAACATCTGCAAAGAACATGTCCACTATAGATAAGAGCCTCCTCTCACAACTATACAGGTAGCGATGTGATGGAGCATTCCATCATACAGGCTGTAGACAGTGTAGTGAGGCACGTACCACTTTGTTTCCTGCAACTGCATACTTAGACCAGCCAATGTTTGGGCAGGAGGTTGTCGGTGGTACAAAAAATGCCCCATCATATCCCATATGTGTGAAATAGGAGAAAAATCTGGAAACCTGGCAGGCCAAGTAATGATGTCCACATCTTGTAGAGCCTGTTGGGAGATGCTAGATATATAGGAAATAACATTATTTTGCTGAATTGTAGCATTGGGCATGCTGTTCATATTTGCAGAAAATGGGGCTACACAACCTCATTGACATATCGCTGTGGTGTCTATGTACCTTCAACATGCACAAGATTTGACAAGGAGTCATGGCACCTGGTTGTGGGACACAGAGTGTTCCCGAATCAGTGCAAGATCGCTGCATTGAAAACTGCGATTCCTAGCCCTGCTGCGAACATTATTTGAGTCAATATTGAAGTGGGGCTCATCAGGGAACACAATGCATCGCCATTCCTCTGTCCTATGTTGACATTCCTGGCACTATTTATGGCATTGCGCACGATACTGAAGGGTCAAAGGCAATTTGCGCAGTTCATGTCATGACTGTAGGCCAGTCGCATTCAAATGGCAAAAAAAGGCTCTTGTTGCGATCAGCAAATGTAGTGCATGTTCTACAGACTACAGTATCTCTCTGAATACGGTGCCATGTTCTGCTACTTCACGTCGGCGGACACGATGATCTTCTCTGTCTGTAGTGCATCTGATAGGACCAGTTGCTACTCTATATGACTCGTGCACGACCTGTTAGTATTCACATCTGCACACATAGTGTCACAATGGTGACTGCACAGCCAAGTAATATGGCTATACAATGACCCAATAATTTGGGTACATCGAGAGTTTAACCATACAATCCTGTTCAAATGGGTCTGGATGGAGATTTTCTTCACTAGAACAGTGCTGTGGCATACTGTTCTGCCTCTTACCACACATACCTCTGCCTTTCTAGCTGGTTATGTTGGTTCTGGCCAAAAGCAACCCATATATCACATTTTGCAGTTATATTGCAGTGACATACCTTTAATCATTTTCATTGCCAAATTCGTACTGTATGAGGTTTGATTATGTAGCAAATGGGTGACACCTTATGGATGTAGTGATTTTCATGTCCAACAGTGTAGTGCGAAATCTGTCGGGAGACATTGATTCTTCGATGTACCTTGTCATTTCATATATTTGGTATGAGCCTACAGGCAATGTTACCTCATTGTAATCATTATGATTTTTTCACACGGCAAACCTTGCAGTTTTTAAAATCGATTTTTTTGTATCGCACTGTACATCCGAATTCCAAGTCGAGTTTGGAGTTATGTCCTATCATGGTAAGCATTATGGACATGACTAATGTTTGATGGTCGATGTATAGACATTTTATTCAATCACCTGTTCGAACGAACAAGAAAGTGAAGGCACAAATTACTGCAGTTCAACGTGTTCTGCATCTACTCCATCTCATGGTTGTAAGTCAACATAATTCTTTTTGGTAAAGGCATAGTTTGGGTAGAAGTTACACATTTCCGTAACTGGTATGGTAGTCTGCATATTTGCCTCGTTTTACATATGCTACCCAGTATGTATCAGGCCTTACAGTCGTGTATACATTGATTATGACACATTTGTCATGTCTGGGTATTGGGGAAAAATCATCTTTCACAAACACACCTAGAAAATTATGAATTTTCAGTTTTCGTATCAACATGGTTAGGTCTCTGTTTGTTAATTATCTTTTAGGTAATGGTTTCATAATCTTCTCTGCTTAAATTTTCTGATGTTTAGGCTCTGTACACTTTCGCCTCTTATAGCTGGGTACTGTCGTAGGTAGAAACCTTGCCTGTTATTTCCTCATGCGATAACTTACATATTTCCTTTGTACCTTTGGGCCTCGGACAGCTGCTTCTGTTCGTCCGGTGCTGTGCTGATGACTCGGACGATAATGACTGTGGCTCCGATTCGGCCCCCAAGGGCGCAGAGTGCAGGTAGAAGCAATGGTGAAAATCCGACAGTAAATATTTTCTGTATATTGCTTGTGATTTTTTTCTTTATCTGCATTTTCTCTTTATCTGTATTTTTACTACACTTTTCCTTTCTCTTTATTTTTGCACCCATGCCTATTCCCCTTGTCTTTTATCACCTTGGAACATCTCCATGCTGCTATTTTCTCCAAGTCTGGTGTTCTGTGTGCAAGGTATTTAGCCTGCCCTCTGAGCGAATATATTTCCTGCCTGGTGTCTGGCTTGAAGATGGGAGTGGAGAATGAGACAGAGAGGTTCAGATGGCTCTTAACATCGGGATCTTGAGAGCCGATAGGGGTGAAGCGAGGTGAGTATGGAGCAGTGCTGGTATGCAACATTGGGGGAAAAGAGAGCTCCCCGAGGAAACCCACCTACCAGTGGCATTGTCTGGCACGATTTCCATATGCGAAATTCTGGGAGCAGCCTCACCAAGAATCCAACATGGTTCACATTGGTGGGAGACAAGTCCCGTAGATGCTGGTGTACTACCGAGACCGGCTGGCTGTACATCCTTTTTCAGGGAGTAGGCATTGTTGTGTTCCATGAACGCCGGTTCACTGCATTGATTCCGGCGTCACTGCATGCCAGCCTTTTGCGTAGCTGGCTTCCAGTTCCACAGCTCGAACAGAACATTGCGGATTAGCGATTAGACTATCCTGCTTTCAGCTTCAGTCTCACTTCTTCGAGATATTGCATTGAACTGTTCTACGTTTATGTAAAATAAGCACCCTTCTATGTTTTTGTTTCAATATCATATATATAGTCAAACAGTTTGTTCGTCTTCCTGTAAGAATCATCGAGGAGGTTGCAGAGTCCATCCACGACCCTGACCCTTGTCACTGTGAGCTGTTTCCCGGTACTGTGAGGTGCTCTATCATGGGGCCATCAAATTGTGGGAAGATGTGTGTGCTGCTGACTTCGCTCGAGGAAACAAATTGTCTTCAGTTCAATAACTTCTACCTGTGTTTGAAATTGTTCCATTAACCAAAATACCGTCATATAGCACGTGTTCTGCAGCCAGAGGGTGGTGTGGGTTATTTACTATGCAGTGATAAAGAAAATGTCTCGTCGTCAGCGAGCCACTACCGACATCACTAGCAGGAAGCAGAATTTCATACAGGATGTTATGAATGAAGTTTTTTTTAGCCAATTCACGGCTGAAAGGGGTTTATGGGCGTAGCTAAATAATGAGTCATGATTGGGTAGATCACAGCACTATAAGATGGAGTTTATTGAGCATAAGGATTTTACAATACCTATTTACGTTACTATGGATCGGGGGAGCTTAAATTGAATACCAAGATGCTAATTAATTATATTAAGTGTTATTACCTCACACCATTACTATTACAATCTAATTGGAAAGTTCCCACCTTGTTCATGTTGCCGGAGGCTAATTCTAGAAGGTGGTTAGCGACGGCCGGACACACCCATCTTCAGTGGTCTTCTCTCTGGTCGGGTCGACGACAAAAGACGCCGCTCCCGGTGTTACACTGGCCTATATCGGGCGCATTGTTTAATATTTTCGGCCCAGTTTACTGGCAGGTGGAGGGGATTTCTGCAACTGTCTTTAGCAAGATGTTGTTACACGTACTCGTGACTTTGTTTAACATTGAACCCAAAAATGTTTTTAAGAAATCGAGAAAAATCTAAAAAAATTCTAAAAATCTAGGAACACATAATGTTACCCTACCTCTCGCTCACCCTACTAACCCTGTTAAAACACCCCCACCACCAAAACCCACCGAATAATAAAAGTTCGGAAAAATCTAAACTAATTTTAAACAATCGAGGAACATACAAAATTAACCTCACACACCTCTCACCACCCTGCCTAAGCCCCTCCCCATCCCCACCCTTTCCCAATCATAAAAAATTCTAGAAAAATCGCAAAAAACCTAAAAAAATTCTAATTTAATCAAATATTATACAACATTAACCTCACATTCACCACATCACCCTTACCTCAAACCGCGCCAATCTCACCCACCCAGTCATAAAAATCGAGAAAACAATTCTAAAAATATTGAAAGAAACTAATAAAAGTCCACAAAACTCGATGTGCTAAGAAAGCCACCTAACACTATCTTCTTAAAAATTCGCAATAACTATACCCAGTCAACTGCATACCCCCACTGAAATGCAATGCCACTTGTAGTCAGCTAATCATATATTATTATGCATTGAGACACTACCCATGGCCAATCACCTACAGATAGAAAATGACGTTAAGTATATTTCGGGAGCATTAAAGCCTATGCCATGCTTCCTAGTGCACGTATATTTGTAATTATCTTCAAAGTGTTAATTGGGCTTATCTCAACCCTTTGTACATGGGTTGGTTCGTACTGCAAGAAAGAGCAACAAAACTCCATACAGCTGCATGCCATTGCCGTCTCAACTTATCACGTAGGCACGTAAGTAGCCAATATCGAACATACTATTCAACTCTTGAGTACCGAGGCTTGATACTTGCATAAATTTTCACCGAATTAAAATCTGTTCATATCTTCAAATTGTGTCTGACGACTAATTGATTGTGCAGGGATGATCTACTTTTATTCACAGGTTGGAAGAATGATTGTCACTCTCTAGAACTCATGATCCTGTGTTAATATCTATTCATATACCGATGTAACATAGTTTAAAAACAATTTTCGCAACAGCTGAATATTCCTCCATATGAAAATATATTCATAATTAATCTTGTTACTGCTTACTGCTCATTGTAATGAGTTCANAGAAAATGACGTTAAGTATATTTCGGGAGCATTAAAGCCTATGCCATGCTTCCTAGTGCACGTATATTTGTAATTATCTTCAAAGTGTTAATTGGGCTTATCTCAACCCTTTGTACATGGGTTGGTTCGTACTGCAAGAAAGAGCAACAAAACTCCATACAGCTGCATGCCATTGCCGTCTCAACTTATCACGTAGGCACGTAAGTAGCCAATATCGAACATACTATTCAACTCTTGAGTACCGAGGCTTGATACTTGCATAAATTTTCACCGAATTAAAATCTGTTCATATCTTCAAATTGTGTCTCACGACTAATTGATTGTGCAGGGATGATCTACTTTTATTCACATGTTGGAAGAATGATTGTCACTCTCTAGAACTCATGGTCCTGTGTTAATATCTATTCATATACCGATGTAACATAGTTTAAAAACAATTTTCGCAACAGCTGAATATTCCTCCATATGAAAATATATTCATAATTAATCTTGTTACTGCTTACTGCTCATTGTAATGAGTTGAAATATCTGAGGAAATCCATACTGAGCGTTACATCAACGATTTTTGCTCATTTACACAATTCACCCAGATCGTTTCNAAATATCTGAGGAAATCCATACTGAGCGTTACATCAACGATTTTTGCTCATTTACACAATTCACCCAGATCGTTTCTTCACGTAGTTAAAATATATTTAACAATTTATCCCATTCCAGGCCACAATAGTGGTTGGTCAGCAACTCACTGAATTAGTCTCTTAATGCTCCTCTTGTAGAACAGTTTTCTTTAGGACAGGATATTGAAGGATCAGGATGGTAGGTCTTTGCAATCACCTTCGTAAGCGCAGTTTCTTTTAAAACGATTCTTTTTTTTATACTGGAAGCATTGAATAGTGTAATAACACTAATCTGTCGCCTACATTTTATCTATAACAGGTTTCGATTTAATTTAGTAATATTTATAGTTATAGTACTAGTTTGATGTAATCTTACTATAACCTTGTCAGTTGTCATAATATGACGTTTACCAAATTATTGTTACTCTCTTAATTATAAAAGTTTGGTTAAAAATCGAGCAGCAGGTAAAATGAATGGAGCAGCAAGCCACTTCCGGCACTCGTGGTTCAGGCATTCGGGGAGGCTTTCGCGCTTCAACCCTCTTATTTTGCTCTCATCCATTTGCTACAGAAGGAGAAAGTTTTCAAATAAATCTCAGAAAAATCAACGGCAGTGATTAATTATATAAAGATATATAACCAGAATGGTACTATGGAAGGAAACCTAACCATAAATGTAATTTTATTGCAATAAATGCGCATTTAGTATAAACGGACCTACGTAACAGTCACACGATGTAGAAGCAATTAAGGTGCAAATGAATAGGAGTGTCGCTCTACCGCTGGCGGTGGGGCAAGGCGACTTTCCCGTCCAAGATCTAAGCTTGGAAGGGGGTTTTTTTTGGTGGGATGCGGGCACTTGCATGAGAGACTCCGTGAACTGCTTCTGCAGGCCTTCCCCAGAGCGAAGGAGTTTCGATGCGTCAAATAGAATACATTTGTCATAACGTTAAGTTGGACGACACATATACCGTCGAAGAGCAAGCTGTTTGTCGCGGACCGCGGTCGTTAGCTGGCAAGGAAAATTACTTTATTACGCTTCTACAAACAGGCGCACCCGATCATGTTGTGTGGGTCCGCGATTACACATTGATACACTACCCAATAAACCGTGGTGTTCCTTAATGAATTTACTCCATATTAAATTTATTACGAACTAGCCGAGGCCGTATCAATATCTAGTATAAACATTTCGAAAGTTAATGAACTGCATCGCCGTTTCTGGGGCGAGAACTGAAGAACGTCGCTGGAAGGACCATCGCGAGAGTACTGTGCATTAACACTGGCTATGATCGAACAGAACTAAATTGATTTCATAACTTCGTATCCTTATTTTATATTTGCTCATTAGGTACTTATCACAACTTTGTCTTGGGAACTGCATTATGCAAGCATGTCATGTAGTTTAAAGCAGAAAGTTTGAATGTTTATGAGGATATTTGCGAATGTAATATTTAGATTTTGCACTAGTTGATATTCAAACTTCCGTGCTCGTCTTATTTACTCAGTTCGAAAACCGTCTCTCGTTCATTGTTCATGAAATTCCTGACCTTATTAAGGCGATTGATTGCATCTCTGATATATCTGTTGAATTGAAACTGTGAACACAATTATTGTGAGAACTGGTGTATTAATCTTTAGAGCCCGTATTCGTGTCAAGTTATAGGTAACTTCAGACATTCAAAAACATTTTCAAAAATTATGTTTCGTCAGCATAAAATTAAGATTTGTGACTCTGTGCTTTATTATACGTTGCCAGAAATGTGATAATACGTGATCCAATATATTCAATATCATGAAATAGGTTGGAAGTCCTTATTTTTTTTAACGATATTGTAAGTATCACATGTAACAGACATCAATAGTAGTAAAAAAATCCACACGATTAATAGTGTAATGTAGGACCAAGCACAAAAGACTGCAGGTTTGGGTTCGGTGGTTGTCCGTGATCTTGGATGATGTCACAGCAGCTCGTCTCTGACCCTGTGTGTGCTTTCACTGCTCTGACATTCCAATCGGGCAGCACTTATCTTGGATTTGACATTAACCACCTTGTTTCCAGCCGCCATATTGTCTCTGACCACTAACTTGTTTCCATCAACAATGTTGTGATTTCTCTTTCGTCATTTGTAATTCGGCAGCCACCTTGTTTTCATTCCACTGTCAAGTATATTCATTTTATATATCATCGTTGGGCGCGCGCTGTTTTGTTTCCTATATACTCACCTTAGTTTGACTGCCATCAGTAAGGCGTTAATAGTAAAAATATTTATTATTTTTATAATAAATTTAAGGGTGAAGTGTAATTAGCCAAACATGAGACTTTCGCCTCTATCAAAAAACGTATTTTCATTTTATAAAATAACTCTAAAGGGGATGAATCATCAAGCATCCATTAGTAGACTGACCTATAGACAGATATGGCAATGCACAGGTTAAAAGGAGGCATATACAAAATTAAATAACACAATGTTTCTTAAAACTATATTTATAAAAAAATTTTGCATGGTTGCCATGCGGATATTGGCGGGTAAAATGTGATAAGAGTGACCGTTGAATCTGCACTGTTGATCAGTCGTCAAAGTGGTGTGTTCACCACGGTCTGCTGACAAGGAAGGCAAGATTAGCTTCGTGTTTATTTGTCCGAAAAACATTGTCCATTGTGAATGCTTTCATGTTATCTTCATATTAGGTTGTTTTGCTCCTAAATTGCACCTTAGGTTGCTCGAATTAATTAATTATTCAAGGTGTGAGAGAGTTTTGACTACTAGAGCTCTTTTCGTAACATTTTGCAGTGGTCGACACCCATGTCGACTACTGAATCCCCTTAATGTTTTCTGTCAGGGCTTATAAACTACCTATTGAGTGGCTAAAATCAATTTAGTTGAACTGCTCATATATAGTTATTTCCGGTTAGACATTACGAATTATAAATACAAATCAAGTAATATAATAGAGGGAATCTCTAGGCTACTGATATTTGGAGGAGATGCTTTAAATACTAGATATCAGTTATCCACATCCAGTCAGCGTAGATTTTTGATATACTTTTCTGAGAGTGTTTGTCTTTGCACTGGAGTTTATAATAGTTTTTTTTCGTGTTGTATTGAAGATCTAGTCTCTAATTTATATGTATTACGTACAACCCTCTAAATAAAGAGCCTGTGTATTATTAATAGTTGTGAATTACTTATAATTAATGTACTTAATAAACTCAGCTACCTACCTTGTGGTACAGATTTTGTTTACCAACCCTAGAACTATTTTGTGGGCCAATAATATGCACGTTATTTTTAACACGACAGTTCCTTTAACAAGAATGAGCTCTAATATTGTACATAAAATGAATCATGTTAAAATAAAACGAGTTGTTCAAGTGTTTCTAACGTTTTTCTGAACCCTTTATGCGTTCCAAACACCCATGTCAACTACTAGCACATTCGATTTTCGACAGTGTCAACTGCTAATGCAAAACATGGGTTTTGGAATATGTAGGTTTTCTAATATTGTTAAACAATTTATACGTTTGAGACAATTACTAGAGTAACATAAGAAGCAGATGAACTAGGAAAACGAAACTGCAAGTTGAGAATTTAACAACAAACGGAAATATGAGTACAAAACTGAGATTTCGAGCTTAGGATGTCGACTACTGGTGCATTTACCCTAATACATGCTAAACATTTTCTCGGGTATGAAAACGCACTTTAATATTAATTTATTTCCGCTGTCATCATTTTGTTGGGCCCTTTGAATGACTCAATAATATGATGGCGAAGGATAGTAAACCGATTATAGGATACAGCGACAGTATCGCCTTCGAAGTGACTTGAGCCTGTACATTGTTAATTAGCGAGCAGTTAGACACGAGAAGCAAACATGAACCTAGAAACGACACGGCATCATATTTACAGTGCTCCTCTAAATATAACTTACAAGACCTGGCAGTTCTGATATTCATATACCTCCACACAGTGGTATTCTAAAAGAGTAAAAAGGAATCTGTCAGTCTCATCTCCCATCCCCCCCCCCAAAAAGAACCTTAACATAATCTATACATATTATAAAACTCAACGTCTCTCTGTCTGTCTGTTAGTGCGCTCATCACTCGAGAACCACGTATCCGATTTACGTGGTTTTTTTTTTATTTCATAGCTGTGTGCTTTCGCCAGGTTTTAGTATATATTTTGTTACGTAAATTAACATAAGGACTAAGCAGTGAAGATAGTTGTGAATCAAGCCGTAAAAAAGTGTGCCGCCAGCGCGCTCTATTGCAATACGCTTTCTTAACGGTTAAATATGGAACAAAATCATGCAGTAAAGAATTGTGTAGAATAAAAATTCTTATAAAAACTCCGTGGTAGCATATATCTATCTATAACAGAGAAATACCAATAAGCGTTTTTACCATTTAATTTTCAAGCAACATTCAAGGACGAAGTTTTTCACCTTGCATTCATTGAAATTGAAAAGAAAGTGCAGAATGGTCAAGAAAAAGTATAAAAAGCATGGACTTAATTAAAAAAAAAACGTAAACAGTAATCTTGCAGTCTACGCGAGCGGAGCTGCGGGCACATATAGTAGTAAATATGTCAAAGAAAAGTTTACGTGGTCCTAAAAAATAATATTATTTTCTTGGGTCGGCCCAAGAGCACAAAAAAAGTTGAACATTTCTGTAAATAAAATTCACACTATCTGGCCGTCTCAGTACAAAACATCAGATAAACAGACGGAATGATAAAGCTAGCGAGTGCTTGTAAGCAAACGAGACTTCAGATTGCATGCTTTGGCGTGACTATGTTTGTATACATATCGCCGAGGAACACCACCGTATACAGTACAATTACAGAAGATTTAAGAGAGAGCTGTAAGTTATACGATGTCAGGGTATAATTTACAGGTAATATGCAGTAATTATCTTTAGCAACAAGGAGAGATACAGTAGTGAGACATTTGAGTACCATCTTAACCTAAACGAATTATATCGGGTGAGCTACACAAAATCAATAATATTTACTAAACTAATTTATATAAAATATTTTCGTTTGGGCAAAATCTATAAAAATGACATACACCCCTACATGCTTGGGAGGAACAATTGTTACGGTATTTTTTTTTTGTGTTGAAACAACAGTCATACTTCACTGAACTCCAAAGTGCAGTGTGCGTGAGATATGACAGCCGTGCTGCTTATGACGATTACATGCTCGAATACTTTAACTAGCACTGCAATGAGGAAATAAGCCCAGACTTTATCACAAACTCTATAATTTTTTAAGTGAAGCTGAATAAATAGATAATCTTGAAGCTCGCACAAGGGCTGGGGTCTATAGATTGGTGGCTATGTATGTCATCTTGGATAACATCACACGAGCGGTCGCCTTGTATTTGTCCTTGACCTTGGTACCGCCCACCATATTGTTTCTACCCATCATCTTGTTTCCATCTGACATGTTGATTTCTTTCATCCACCATCTCGTATTATTATGTTTGGCAATTGCTCATATAGTTTGCTGTAAGGCACCATCATGTTTCCTTATTAGTTCGAATGCCGCCTGCTAAGTGCACCACTGGTAACCGTAGTCTTTGTTTCCGGTGTTCTTGTTAGTGTGTGCAGGTGTCACATGTGCTAGTGTATAGTTTTTTTTTCCACTGTGAATTTAAGGACGAAGTGCAATTTGCCAAGCATAGGAATTTCGTACTTATCGAAACGTTTATCTTAGTGTACGTAAAAAAAAATATATTTGTAGAGAAGGAGCCTCAAATATCATGATATTGTGTTGGTAGATACACTGAAGAGCCAAAAAAACTGGTACACCTGCTAATATCGTGTAGCCCCCCCCCCCCCGACCCAGCAGAAGTACCCCAAGACGACGTGGCATGGACTCGACTAATGNTGAATGAAGGTATGCAGAAGGCAATTCACACCACGAATACTGCAGGGAAGTCCACAAATCCAATCTGCGCCAATTTGAGAAAGGGCTGCACGTCTGTCACGTTTAATGATTCTCGTCAGTCGTCGTTTGTCCCGTTCTTTTACGATCTTTTTCCGGCCGCAGCGATGTCGAAAATGTGATGTTTTACCAGATTCCCGATATTCACGGTACACTCGTGAAATGGTCGTACGCGAACATCCAAATGTTATGGCTACCTCGGAGATGCTGTGTCCCATATCTCTTGCGCCGACTACAACACCACGTTCAAACTCACTTAAATCTTGATAACCTGCCATTGCAGCAGCAGTAACCGATCTAGCTGCCGACCGCATCGCGTTACTCTGATTGGTTCCATACCTCTGTTATTTGCATACGCACGCCTATACCAGTTTTTTTGACTCTTCAGTGTACATTCCCTTGCCAACTGAGCCAACGAGACATGTGGCAATGTGAATGTTTATATGAGGTGTGTACACACTCATTATTTTTAATACAATGCTTCTAAACGTTTATTAAATCGATGTTTTAATTTAAAACCTTTAAAATTAACCAATGTTAGAAACTTTTAAAATTGCTAATGAAATCGAATGAACAACAGAAAATAACTCGTTTTAACCTTAATTTTTTACAAATTTGTTTCTAAATACATATAAATTCAATACTTTACTAAAAATATTTCATATTTCTCTGATTTTTGAAATTATTCTTTAACTATAGATTAAATAATACCTACAATACTTCGGGACAATTCACACTACCCTCACCACCAACCACCTCCCACACCAATCAATACAGTCATTCGTCATCTCGGAATCTTGCCACTAGACTGTGCTGTTAACTCATGATTCATTATTGCCCACTAGAGTGTGCTGGAAACTTTTGTTTTAGAATCTCCTACCGTAGAGCGCTCATGTTGTCAATTTCCAAAACTTCGGATTATGTCGATTTGTGCTAAATAGCGACGAGGTCCCAAATTTGCAGTATATAATTATTCTCTCCAATTTTTATAATATTTAAATTTTTTTGTTTAATTAAACTTTTAATTTTTGTTTTATTTGCAGCGCACCAATTTTATGTAATTAATTTTATATGAAGAAAATAATTTCCCACTGTGGGTTAAAAAAATATATTTTTAATTCTTGGTTTAGATTTAATTAATTTACTACAACATAAGAAAACACACACACACTTGCATATAAATGTGTGTGTATATATATATGTATAAATATATATATATATATACATGCATGGTNTCTCGATGTCCGCATCAGCAACTTGTAGAGCGCAGGGAAACCCCGCCACTTGACGTAAGAATGCCCATTATGCCTTTTCAGCCACTTCTTGACCAAATATATATATATATATATAATGGAAACTTCATAGGCTGGATCTCCTTGATGAACCAACCACCATGGGTACACTGTTCAAAATTCCCAGGTAGTAGACCTTCGGTGCATAATCTCATATACGTAGCACACGAAATAATTCAAGGATCCAATTCATTGTAAACAGTTTCTCGAAGATGACTTTTTGTTTTAATATGCAAACTAGCTCGCCGACATTGATTTTGCGCTTACGAGTATCTCTCATCTTCGGGTCAGAGCAAACGCCCTGAAACAGTGCGTCGCTCTTGTCTTCAAGCGTCACATGCGTAGTAGAGTGAACAGTAGAATTGTAATTGTGAACTAGTTTCGGCAGTAGTTCCAACCACTTACAGTTGACATTCGCAGCTAAATGCCTCCACATTTTGCCTATTGAAGTTCTGTAGAACTTTTCGACGATAGATGCTTTGAGATTTCTGTACTTGGAGTAGTAGTTTACGTAATGTTTCTTTATCAGGACCTTAAATTTTGCATTGTAGAATTCCTTGCTCTGGTCAGTTAGTATATAGGTCGGGAAGCATTCTTCGCGCAATTCATCTGCCATCGCCTTCACGACATCGTCTGTTTTCTTCGACTTGACCGACCTGGCCGAGGCGAATTTTTATATGCATCGATGATGTCCAGCATGTATTTGTAGCACTTGTTGACACGAGTGTGTGATATCTCGATGAAGTTGGCTTGAGCAGGTTATTCATTCTACAAATAATGACCTTGCATCGACTGTAGTAATGTCTTGTAGCTGCATGCAGCTCACGGGTGATTTACAATCGACTCATGGCCCCCCTTTTTCTGCTCTTCGACGATGGAAATTATCTCGTTGGTGTGCATGTAATTTCCAATAATTGGCGAAGCGATCAGCAATCGCAGCCTATCGAAGAGTCTGCATGGTTCGTTCCGGAATTTGTAGTTGGCATTCTTGTCATCTCTCTTCTTCAGAGCTTCGCTGCTTATCAGTGCTAATCTACTGAAAAGGTCTGCGAGAATGTCAATTTTTTCGTGATATTCGTTATAATCACTAGTCTTCCGGTTGTTATCTTGGTAAAGTACATGTGTGAGTTCGAGCGACGTCTTGTATTCCAACATGCCAGATTTTGTAAATTTCCAGGCCTACTTATGAAAAAGTTTTTTCATAAAAATTGGTGGTTCCATGCATCTTGTAATCGCCTACTTGTATGATCTCACCTTGTGGATACTAACTCATTGACACAGAAGAAGCAATTATCGCTGCACCTGTATACAGCGTAACTATGTATCATTATTGTGAAGTGAGTAAAACCACGTGTGCTGGTGACCCAGAGCATTGGGTTCGAGGGCTCTCTGCCAAACATTTTTCTTTTCTAGTAAATCTACATATGGTCCATTGTCCGTTACTTATGCACATCGTCGCATTTTCGCTTCTTGGTAGGTTCATTAGTATCGATAATATTGGTCTTAACGATAGTAGTAGGGTTATGATGAGTCGGGCGCAGGTATCATGCATAGGATTTTCGGATTACTCGCCTGCGATATCATCACAGGCTGTTGATGGCTTGGAGCGGCCATGTTGTAATAACACATGATTACCATATTGGATATTGGTGACCTTGACCCTGACTCTGTGCTCGTGACCTTAAATAACATTGAAACCAATTTTTTTTAGAAAATCTAAAAAAAAAATAAAACATCATAAAAATCGATTAATATATACCCCCACCACCACCCACCCAATAATAAAAAATCGCAAGAAATCGAAAATATTTCTAAAAAATCGAGAAACATGCAACATTAATCTCACACACATCCCACCACTCTCACCTCAACTCCTCCCCATCCCTGATCCTCACAATCATAAACAACTCGAAAAAAAAAAAAATTAAAAATCGTATCTTAAAATCGAAGAACACATAATTTTACCCTACCCTAACCCTAGCTGACCTCACCAAAACCTCACCTCACCACCTCCAAACCTCCACCCAACCCAATAATACAAAAATTGGAGAAAAATTGCAAAAAATCGAAAAATGTCTAAATAATAGAGGAACATACAACATTAACCTCACACTCACCACACCACTCTCACCTCAACCCTCCCCACCACCACACTCCCGGTCATAAAAATCGAAAAAAAATTGTAAAAATCGAAAGACACTTATAAAAAAGTAGGCAAATATTACATCACTGACTCAGACACCCATGTTGGATGTCAGTGACCTTTCAAAAAATAAATTTTTTTAAAAAATTTTTATCCAATAGTACAAGATGTCAAGAATATTTTCCAAAAGGTTTAAGTCAATCGAAGTAAAACTCTAGGAGAGAGAGCCTTTTGAAACTCATCCCATTCCGTTGGATGGCCGTGAGCGTCGCAGGTGTTTGGAGGCAGGTGCTTAGCTATTGTTTCCATAAGGGGTCCCCTTATGGAAATATCTTTGAAAAGAGGTTTTCTGAGAAATTTTACTGTTACAAACAGAGAGAAGTAGTAGCTTGGTTTAGTTTGGCGTTGCTTGTTGAGCCACATGGTTATATGTTCGCGCTGTGATTTTGTACTCATTTTTTTGTAAAATTTAATCCTAAAACAGCAGAGATCGACGATGCATCTTTCGCCAGCACATCGGCGAAACAACTTAGAAATCAAGATGAGAAACATGTGCCGGAGGACGCTACTTTTCAGTATGCGATTATAGATTTTTTTTTAGTTTTTTCAACACTTTCTAGTTTTGTGAAGTGCTCCAATGTTATAATAAAAATGGAGAGGAAAAAGTGTGTGATGGGAAAGTTGAATTTAAACAATGTGCAGAATTAGGTCTTGGTTTTAAAATTATGGTGGAGTGTGAAAAATGTAACCCTAGATATATTTCATCATGTAAAAAAATAGGTAAAGCGTATGAAATAAATTGCAAATTTATTTTTGTTATGCGAATATCAGGCTTAGGTCTTGCCGGATGTAACAAGTTTTGTGGCCTAATGGATATAAGTTGTATTTTTATAAATCAATCAACGTACGATTTTTATATTAGTAAGATACATGAATGCATAAAGACAGTTGCCGAGATACTTTTTTCATTAGCTGCTAAAGTAGAAAAAAATTTAACGTGTGATGAAACTGGTGTTGAATATATGACAGATGCTACTGGCGATGGCACTTGGAAAAAGCGCGGGTATTCATCATTATATGGGGTGTCTACTTTGATTGGCTATTATTCTGAAAAAGTTTTGGATGTATTTGTAAAAAGCTCATATTGTAAATTATGTGAGACTTGGCAGAAAAAAACTGGATACGGCAGAGTTTGAAGAGTGGCATGCAAATCATTTCGAAAAAAACGAATGCAGTGCCAATCACCAAGGACTGGCTGGTAATATGGAAGTTGCATCAATTGTTGCAATGTTTCAACGCTCTTTTGAAAAATACGGCCTAAGGTACGTTAATTATATTGAAGACGGGGACTCCAAAACATATTCCGGAATTGTTGCATCCAAACCTTATGGTGAAAATTTTCAAATCAACAAAAAAGAATGTGTAGGACACGTGAAAAAGAGGATGGGCACCCGTTTACGCGATTTAGTGCAAAAAACTGTTGAAAAAAAATCAAAGGGAAAACTATCGGAAAAAATATTCTTTCTGGCAAAGGCAAGCTTACAGGTAAACTTATAGACAAATTAACAGTTTATTACGGACTGGCTATAAGAAGGAATTGTGATTCAGTACAAAAAATGAAGGATGCTATATGGGCAACGTACTTCCATTATAGCTTAACCGATCAAAACCCACAGCACGAAAAGTGCCCGAGCGGCGCTGACTCATGGTGAGCGTGGAAGCTGCTTCAGCTACAAATGCTCTGTCATCATTCAAGCACGATAACGCTCCATTGCCGAGTGATGTTTTATCATTTATCAAACCCATTTATGAAGAGCTTAGGAATGATGTGATTTTGGAGCGGTGTGCTGGTGGCTTCACGCAAAATAATAACGAGAGTCTGAACCAGCTCATTTGGAAAATCACTCCAAAAATACTTCCTGCTGGTTCAAAAATAGTGGAAATTGCTGCATTAATCGCTGCCTGCACTTTCAACAAAGGAATCTCAGCTTTATTAATTTTTTTGCACGGTATGGACATCAAACTTGGCCGAAATAGCCACGATTATGCGTAGAAAGACGATGGACATTGCATACTCTTAGCTGAGAAAAGAGCTGAGGCTAGGACTCGAGAGGCAAGAATTCACCTCAGGCAAGAGCAAAAGGATGCCCTGGATATTGCAGCTGCAGCAGGACCTTTGCTTTATGGGGCTGGAATTGACGATCTCATGTAAGTAAAAAAAATCTCCCTTTTTTTTTTTTCTTTAATCACCTTTTTCTCAAAACTGTATTTTTGAAGTCGGTGGACACGATTTCTCAAAAACTAATGAACCGATCTTGCTGAAATTTTGCACACTTCTTCTAGATAGTATTGACTAGTGCTTGAACGAAGAATTTTTTTTTTCATCAATCACAAAATATTTTACAATGCAATACATGGTCTAGATTTAACCAAAAATCGCACTTTTTGCATAAAACTCTGCCAAAAATTCAAATTTCCATTTTTTCAAAAATCCTTTGTTCAATCACTAGCTACACTCAGCTACTAACATAAAATGTTTGGTTTTTTGATTTCAGATGAACCAATCATGAGTTATCCTGTCCACCGCGAGGATATATTTTTTGGGGGGGTCTCCGAAANCTTCGAAAACCAGCTCTCAATGGCAAAATTTTCAAATTTTTTGGATAAAATTTTTATGAAATATTGTTTAAATGTTGTTTTTTTAAATACTTAAAGTTTAAATAAAATAATTTTTTAATTATATTTTACAAAATTAGAGAAAATATGTTATTTTTCCCCCCTTTGAAACCCATGTAACCCCCTAACCTCAATAACCTTGAAAATAAAAATTGAAAAAAAATTGTAAAAAAAATCGAAAAAAACTAATAAAAATTTAGGAACAAATTACATTACTGACGCCGACACCCATGTTGGATGTTGATCTTGACCATGTTGATGTTGAACTCGAACAACCTAGAAAAAATCGTAACAAAATCTAAAGAAACTAATACAAGTCAGGAAAATATTACATAACTCTCTCAGACATCCATGTTGAATGCCAGTGGCCTTAAACTTGACCCAAATGACTTTGAAAACAAATAATTTATCAAAAATGGTAAAAATTCGAAGCGCTATTTTGTTAGACAGAGAAAATGAACTGTGAATAGAAAAGGCCTGCCTTTGAGCTCAACGAAAATGGAGCTGCGACCTTCATCATAGCTGCTTTATTGACGTCAGTGTTTATTCTGCGATCGAGTTTTTACCTTCGGTCAAAATACTCGGTGGCAGAGAGAATCACGTGTACGAAGATAACTTTTCGCATGATAAAACATTACGAAAATGGCCACATACATTTTATGCAAGGCGATATATTGAAGGACCACATCAACATTGACAAGGATTCGTCATTTGGGAGCCAGCAAACGTTACTGCCAACACCTCTTGCTTCATCGATGGGGACTAATTCCACAGGCGATTATGATGTGATGGTTAATGCTAAAGATGGAATGAGTGACCTGCATCGTGCAGCAGAGTTGGTTTGCACGAAATGCACTTGCAAGGCTTTAGCGTGAAATCGATGAGCTTTAAATTAAACAGTCATCAGCTCCAAATACTGATGATGACCAAACGAATGTCCAGATGTTAGAGATTCTATTCGGAATGAACAGACTTAAGGAGGTGATAGTGTTACGCATGGACTCCCGCACATGTAGAGAAGATTCTGAACCAAAGCCAATGACACTACAAATATCCCAGAAGCCAGAGAGAGGTCAGTCTTTGTGGTAGCCATATGGTTGAATTTCGGTAATCAGACGAAGTTTGGTTCATTGTCGGACATCAGCTGAGAGAACGGATAGTAGAGGAGGGCGCGAGACGACGGTAGACGAGTGTTTGTGAAGTGTGGATGAACGAGAAGGTGCGGTACTTGGTGAGTATAGGGCTATGGTGTATGGGGGTGCTCGGAGAACTTGAGAAAATTTCTGTATGGTGTAATGTGGACTGAATTAAGGCAGGGCTGTATGTATGGTATGAACTTTATAGTAAATATTGTAATTTTATAACATAGGCCTATGTTTTGAAAAATTTTCAATAGATTTTTGTACATGGTTTATTGGTACTAATTTTGGTTATTTGATTGCATTAATTTTTTTGAGGTGAATGTGAATTGTATTAATTAAAACGATTAATTGTAAATATCAAGTAATACCCATTTATGTGAGGTATTTAGTCGAGAGTATTTTCTTTGTAATGGTTGTAAATAAATAAGGAAATTACTGTTACTTACTTAAGAACCTGGCTAAGCTCACTGTCTTTTATAAATTATAATAATACCAAGTCGTCCCAAAAGGGTAAAGGCCAAGTTAAATGATGATCGTATAGATGAAACTTTCAACAGTCCGCACACTTATTACAACCCCATGCCATTGTGCCGGAACATACATATGCAGTCTGTTAATCTACATGCAAGAACCACTCTGTCACTTAATTAAAAAATGTTAGAATTAATTCTATATAGTTTCATAGTGTATGAAACATATAATTTAGTTGATTTTAGACAAGTTTTGGACGAAGAATAAAAATTAAATAGTGAGATCTATGTTTATTAGTTGGAATACCGACCCGAGTGTCGGATAATTTTTAACGATGTTCGTACGTTATTTTCTGTCTGTTTGCATACTTATACGCATTTGATTTAAATATTTAAACAATATTCAAAGGTGAGGTACGGTGTAGAGACTTGAGTTCAAATATAGAAACTATAAAAAATATTATTTATTTTTCATACATAATAATTTTATAGTTTTTTTCGCATGATATTTTTTTTTTAGAAATATGCGTAAGAGTAAATTGACATGTACACAATAAATTGAAGAATGCAAGCGAAAAGAGGGATTTATAGTTTAGAACAGATCCATGGTGAGAACAAAATAACTGGATGGGATTGTTTTGCAATTTGTTACGATTTATTATGTCGTAAATATTAAATGCACAAGGTAAACAAGCTATGATTACACAGGAAATTTTAAGTTATCAGTAACTCAGTTGATGTGCTGCTACAGTGAGGTTAACACCGATTTGGTAGCGCTCTTTCGCCATACAGCGAAATTGAATTGTGAATACGAAGGCCTGCCTTTGACCTCAACAAACATGGAGCGGCGACATGCATCATAGTTGCCAGATTGCTGTAAGTGTCGATTCTACGATCGAGTTTTCACCTTCGGTAAAATGTTCAACGGTAGAGAGAACCGTGTGTACGAAGAGTACTTTTCGCATTATGAAATATTACAATGGCCACATACAGTTTTTGCAAGGCGGTATATTGAAGAACCACATCAAGATTAATAAGGATTTGTCATTTGGGAGCCAGCAAATGTTGCTGCCAAAACCTCTTGCTTTATCGATGGGGACTAATCCCACAGGCGATTATGATGAGACAATTGATGCTAAAGATGGAATAAGTGACCTGCATCGTGCAGCTGAGTCGGTTCGCACGAAATATAAACTTGCAAGACTTAGCGTGAAATTGATATGTTTTAAATTAAACCGTCATCAGCTCCAAATACCGATGATGACCAAGATACTCATGTTACAAAGAAAAGTAAATTTGATATAGAATACAAAACCGAAGGTAAGGATAATAATGATTACAGAATTGATGAAATTGACATGAAGACAGTGTTGGCACTGAAGACGATGGCGATTTTCTCGATGCTCTGACACATCTCTCCACCAGGTATGTTGCAACAAGCGGCACGAAGAAGAAAGAAGATGCTTAGAACGCTGGTTACTTATTTCCCGAAAATCCAAATGAACTTGTTGACAGACTCGACTACACGATGAAGATTTCTCACACATTAATGAATTTTTTCATTCATTACTGAACTGAAGGTTAGGGGTTTTATCGAATGGTGAGATGAACTGCTTTCTTCTGATATTGTAATGTGCAAAATAAGAATATTTTGTATAAGTTAATTATATTTTCTTTATTTTTCACATTATAAATGTTTATTGGTGTTATAAGAACTAGACTACTAAAGCACAGATATGCTTACAGAATATTAATGAAGACTTTACATAGTTACACCATATTCATTGATAGTGAACTGCATACAAAACATTAATGCAGTTGTCAATTTAAAATGTGTGTAGAGAGTTGGTGACTGAATAGATTTTCTGTATGTATGGATTGGGACAGATAACAAACCGATGGATTTATTATGAATTGTTCATCAAACGGAATATTGAATGATTTAATGAAGGACTGATTGAAGGATTGAAGTGAGTGAGTGAAGAAATTTGGGCGAATCATAACAGCGAGGTCTTGAGAGCCTATGAGGGTGAAATGAGGCGAGAATGGAGTAGCACCGGAATGTAAGGGCGGGGGTAATGGGAGATACCCGAGAAAACCTGCTGACCAGTGGCATTTCCTGGTACGATTCCCACTTGCAAAAATTCGGGAGTGACCCAACCGGGTATTGAACTCGGTTCGCCTTAGTGGGACGCGAGCAGTCTAACCACTCAGCCACTGCGGCCCCCGAAAGATTGGATGATTTATCGAAAGATTTATTGAAAGTTTGCGAGATTGATGGAAATATTGAATGACATAGAAAGATTTGTGGAGAGTGCGAGAATGATCGAAAGACTGGACAAAAGATTAGAAAATTGGTCGATAGATTGATTTGTTGATAGAAAGACTGGGAGAAAAATCGACGATTTGTTCGAAACATTGGAAGATTGATGGAAATATTGCGAGATTGATCGAAAGAATTGAGAGAAAATTAGCGATCTTTATTGTGAGATTGGATAACAGATTGCGATATTTATGGAAAGATTGTGAGAATGGTCGAAGGATTGGACAAAAGATTATTTGATTGGTCGAAATATTGGAAGATTTAGGGAAATATTTCCAGAATTATCGAAAGATTGATTGAAATACTGGAAGATTGATGAAGAGATTGCGAGATTGATCGAAACCGTGTTCGAAAGTATGAAATATTGAGGGTTCGATTGCGAGAATGATCCAAGGATAGTTCGAAAAATTAGACGATCTATTGAAAAATTGGATAAAAGATGTAAATATTGATGTAAATATTGGAATATTGATGGAAGATTGATAGAATTATTGAAAATGTGATGGAATTGTTGCGATATTAATGGAAGGATTGCGAGATTGATTTATAGACGGAACGGATTATGCTATTATTAATGGAAATATTGCGAGAATGCTTGAAGGATGGGATGTAATATTAGAAGATTAATCGTATCATCGAAATATTGATTGAAATATTGAAAGAATTTATCGAAGGATTGGACAAAGTATTACAAGATTGATCGAATGATTGATGGAATTGTGGTTTGATGCATTAAAAGGGCATGGGGGATAAGACTATCACCCGAGCTGGCCTTGTACATACCCAGTTTCAAGGACCTAACACTAATATTTCTTAAATTATAACCAACTATAACTATAACAATTTTGGCAGATGTTGATCCAGACAATTATTATAACATGACTGGGGCAGAGTTGTTGCAATTCGTATGGTGGGCTTGGTTTCGTCACATGTATATACCATAATTACGTTAAAAAAATCCGAGAGCCATATATATTGTATCCCTACATGACGTCGAGGCAATGAATGATTTGCAGATTCTGTCATTGGGTAAGAATTCGAATTGAAGAGAGGAAATCAGGAATGTGGTAATTGAAAGAGACTTCTTCAGGGTTCCGCAATACTCTATAAATAATTTCGGCATACATAAAAAATAATTTATAAATCAGACAATAAATACAGATTTTAGATTTGCATTTCCTATGTGTCTACCTGCTCGTCTAAATGGATGGACATGCATATATGGTTAGTAGTCGTAACTGTCGAGCACCCTTGGGTACGCCCGGCAATCTCGATCAAATTCCACCGAAGACTGCCGAGCTCGTCCGAGTCGAACCGAAGACTGCTGAGCAACCTCCGAGTCGAGACGAAGACCTTTAGTCGCACAGCCGCATAGCCGCTCCATTTTAAATACATGGCGACAGACCCGTCATATATACATTACTCACACTTTTGCTTATTCTACTCTGTTGCTTGAATTTTCCTTTTCTGTTTGAATTATTCAGCTTCGTATATTTCTTTGTGCTATTTTCTGTTCGCCATTCTAATTACAGACACTATTGCTTAATCTACATTTGAATACATTGACATGGATTATACCTACGTATTATTCAGTTACATCTATAGTGCAACAAACATACGACTTCAAAGGCAAATAAAATTTTACTGGCGAAAATATAAACTCTGACTTCAAGCACTTAGCGACTCTGAAACATTTAATAGGAAAATTAAAAAGCTCGCTGAATGCAACCGTCATCACATTACATTTAAACTGTCTCTTGACTGAAACTAAAATACAATATTTTCATAGTTTTCTAGTATGCTTATGTGATGTTATAGGTATCTCATTAGTGAGAGATGATGGGATAATCGTAGTTTGATGCTCACAGGACATCACGCGGGTGTTAAAGACACTATATTCTCTAGGCACAGGGTTGTCGTTAGGACTTAGTGTGCTCATCAGTAGTGACACTGCGTCACTGTTAGAAACTCAGCATCGTTACTCCAACTTGAATGTTTGAAAACCAAAATATATACCAGAATGTAGCGCCACTATTTGAAATATCACTTCTTACTTGTCATTGATAGACTGAAGTGCTTTTCCTAATTAACTGCTTATTTTCTTTCGTTTATGTCAGTCAATGCTCTGGTTAAACAGTTTGTAGTTAATTGACAGTTTATTTTGTTTGGTTTTGAAAGTGAGCAGCCATCAGCGAACCATGTCACCTTTATGTTTAGAATTAGAGTGTTTCGTTCGTAAAAGAGTTTTCATGCGTAATTTCCGTTCGTAGGTGGAAGTATCCTAAAGTTATTACTGTTTTAAAATTATGTAATATAATGCACATAAACTCTGCTTTCAAAGAAACACCAATTGACACAGGCGACTTTCTAAATTTTGTAAATTAGGTTTAATAGCGTTAATGAAATATAGCCTACATTTTATTATTGTTCAGTATTAAAAAAAACGATAAAATAACTTTTCATCGTACGAGATATCTTTAATTCATCGGGATATCTTTTACTTCTGCAAAATCCAGCATGTTAAAGTTTAAGTTTTTATTCAAAACTAAACTTTTTAATTTAACTTACACCACAACTGTTAAATCGTTTTAGTTGTTTAGGTCTTCTGTCAGTATCTTCATATTTGATTTTGATTAATATTAATATATCATCTGGTTTGGATTAATGCAGTTCTACAGAAAAGCATTTACATTTTAACAATATGTTATACCATCCGGTTTTTGAAAGTATTTCTATTATCCTGTTTCAGGAATTCTTAAAATAATGCCAAGAACATTATGTCGAGGAAATGTTATCCTTATACTCAGTAATGCAATGTAAAAAATCAACGAAGATTCTCGCTGGAAGAAAGTGGCCGCCATATTCTCAATTTGTCACGTCCAGGGTTGTTTTGTTGCTATCCGTTATCATAAGAGTATCGCTGTCTGGATACAATGAAGCACATATGGAATATTTTGAATTGAGGCCTCAGAAAAATTTAAGTTATTTCCGTTCAGTCGCGATGTTTCCGGTGGCAATTAGAGCCTCTAAGTACGTTAGCTGGCGCAACGGAGATTATTTGCTGTGGGGTATTTCCATATGGCCACAGTTCCATATCGCAAAGAATTCACAGACAAAATGTTAATTGTACAACAAATAGAGCTACACGCGGTGAATCGCTCCAGTGCGCTGCGCCTGGCTGTCACAATTAATTAAAATTGACTCGCATCATTAATCAAAGGGCTTACTTCCACTACCCCGCTCTGCTCATATAATATACACTGCCGGCTACCATAACTCCCTCCCCCCTTTTCCGCATCATCCTTTCTGTGCGCTGCCGTTCGTATTTTATTTTACTTTTGCTTCCTCGTATTCATTTGGTCGTTCCGCATTATGGCTTCGGCCCCGCGAGAGTTCTGCGTTTTAATGGATCGTTTTAACCGCGGGGAATACTGAGAGCGGCTGCTGAAGGTAAAAGTTGAGCAAAGAGCCAATATATTTATAACGTGGATCGTGGGCATGTTGAATTCAGAGCACGGTTTTCAANCGGCTGCTGAAGGTAAAAGTTGAGCAAAGAGCCAATATATTTATAACGTGGATCGTGGGCATGTTGAATTCAGAGCACGGTTTTCAACTGCGTGGTATCTCTCGATCACGTCTCTGGCCATCTGTGCACTGCACTTACTCCGTGTTTCAAACACATTCAAATATCATTTGAAGTATCCAACCTTGAACATTTTAGAAAAAATCCCACCTAGGTGATTTATGCAAAATGTGTGTATGTAGCCATTTTTCAAAAGTAAAATCTTACCTATATGGGATATATTGTTTTACTTTACTTAAATGTCGAATATATTCAACATACTTTTACCCCTCAAAATTTAACTTTTTTTCCTTGTCTTTACATATAGTTTAGTCCGTCAGCCACTAAAATCAGTTAAACGGTTTTGAAATGGTGAAATTTGCAAATGAAAATTAAACTTGCAAGTTACTCGGTATAACTGGTTAACCTAGTTTTTTCTCCACTCATTTAGTTACTTAATTTTGGTGATATCACTGGATTAGATGGCAGCATATTGCGTTTTATAAAATCTAGTCTGTGTAGGAATTTTTTAAAATTCGATGGCAACTTGTATAGTTGTTTCTGATACGACAAATAACGGCAAAATTTTCAAGTGGAGCTTCCTTCAAGATTGTGGAGAGTTATAGATATTACATAATGGATGTAGTGCAGATGTACGCTCTTTAGCCCACCGAACGTGGTAAAAGTGTAATGTTTCATAAATACGGCATAAATGTTGAATGTGACCACCATCTATGCAATATTCAAACTCATTCCACACTCTTGTCAGCGTGTCCGGTGTTACGATTTGGATGGCGTTCGTAATTCTCGTTTTGAGGTCGTCAATGTTAGCCGGCAATGGTGGACGAAACACTTGATACTTTATGTACCCCCATAGAAAAAAATCGAACGGGGTATAATCCGGGCTTCTTGGGGGGCCAGTGATGAAGAGCCTGGTCACCAGCTGCTCCTCGACCAATACAGCGTTGCGGCAACGTCTCGTTCAGATATCCGCGAACAGCTAGNGAGCCTGGTCACCAGCTGCTCCTCGACCAATACAGCGTTGCGGCAACGTCTCGTTCAGATATCCGCGAACAGCTAGGTGCCAATGGGGTGGAGCACCATCCTGCTCGAAAATTAAGTCCCCCGACACCTCTTCTAACTGAGGAAACAACCACTCTGTGAGCATGTCCAAAAAAAGGATTCCAGTAACAGTGGGCTCGTGAAAAAAGAAAGGGCCGAAACTCACAGAAACATATGTCGCGTTTTCACGTTCACTTTGGGGGAAGCACGCTCGTGTTCGGTGGTTTCATGTGGAGGCTCCTAACCTCATATCCACACATTGTGCTGGTTCACCTTACCAGTTGTATGGAATGTCACTTCATCGCTAAAACCAACTTAGATATGAAGGCATCGTCTATCTCGCTCTGGGCAAGGAAACACCAGACCGTCCCCTTCACATTGACGTGTAGAATGCGAGTTCGCTTCCCCCTCACCACCTCAAACCGAGAGTTACGAATGGCATCCAAGCCGTAACACCGGACATGCTGACAAGAACGTGGAATCAGTTTGATTATCGCGTAGATGTCGTTCGAGCCGCTCATTACGGTAACATTAAACATTTATGAATATATGGTAAACTAACTTCACGGTTCATTTGATTTATCAACCAAGGTTATAATTTTTTTGGTTTTGGTATTATAGACCTTCAAAGTTGGGGTATTCTTTTATACTCATCCTGTACATTTCTACCATATTATGTTTTTAGGTAACTTTACAATTTTCGACTGTCGTTCCAAATGAGTCGTAACTTACTTCCAATGTCTCCAATATATAAAATATAAGTTTTTTTTTCGGTGCCTTTGGGCTTTTGTACGCACTAGTACGCAAAATGAAATTATCAAAACTATAATCTAGTGCACAGAACAGCGTTCGTACTGATAGCACACCAGGTTAGGCCGGAAAGAGTTTAGGGTTCCATATGTACGATATTTAACACGAGAAAGTAACGGCACCATTTAGAAAAATATGTACCTTTTCAATTTAAAACGGCAGGCTGCCATACTAAATGTTACACGAAGCACTTGCTGGGATTCGTGTTAGCAGTCCCTGAGATATGATATAAAAGCTTTACTTCTAAGCGGTGCCATCTTTCAGAATAGCAGGCAAATTAAGTTACGAATATTTATGTGAATTGAACGCTCACACTAAGTGCTGTAAGCTTTCCAAATTTGGTTCAATATTTCAAATGGTTCGCTAGATATGGCAAATAAAATAGAAAAGTATTTAAATAAGATATTTCGAACGTCATATTTTAACCAATAAAATTATATTAATTTAAGTGACCTACTATAGCACTATTCGTATTCCAAATTTGGCGGAAACATATCAAGTAGTTCACAAGATATGGTGTAAAAAGCTTTATTTTTCAGCTAATGCTATTTTTAAAAACATATATTGTATTATTCCTAATGGTTTCGTAAATTCAAAATACTTACATACATTATCTATGGTCGTCATTTTGAAAATAAGAGTGTGGTATTCTTAAATCATGTAATATTTTGTGGATTAGCACAGTGATTACCTACTTTTATTCAAACATTTTTAGCAATATGTTAAGTAATTCCTGATGTCTTATATAAGAGGCTAATTTGGGCAGGTAAATATATCTGATAAAATGGTGGACGAAAGAGGTTGTAAAATAGTAAGACGCATGGCGCATATGAGAAGTGTTAGAAGCGGGGCTGTCACAAACCTCCCCCCCCGGCCAGAAAGCTTAAACCAGTGTAGGGACTTCCGGTCGACACATGTCACCCATTTACGCATACCGAGGTCAAGCCGAAATGTAGTAGCGCGTGCAGGCCATTACATGGGTCGCTGTAGCTCGGGCCTCCTCCTCCCACCCCCTTGCAAGCCCTGTGAAATTTGTAAACGTCGAGAAATGACGAGATAATAGAGCGATTTCTGCCCGAAGTTAACAAAACGCACCGAGAATAAGCTGACAGCGTATGGCAGGGGCAACTGGCCCACACTACCCCCTTCCCCCCAACCATCAAGANACGCACCGAGAATAAGCTGACAGCGTATGGCAGGGGCAACTGGCCCACACTACCCCCTTCCCCCCAACCATCAAGAACCAGGGCGCATGTATGAAGTGCAACAGTTACCAAGGCCGAGATATCGGAACCCAGCCACGTCCGTCAGCCACATCAGTGAGTCGCAACATTAAGGGCTCAGCCGTATTGGGACGCGAAACGTAGGGCACAATCAGAGACAGTTACCAGAGTTACGTCGGACGAGTAGTATCGCCACACCGGGATGCATATGGCGACAGGCAATGGGAGCCGGGAGCGCGGAGTCAGCCGGGAGAGAATCACAACATTAAGGGGTCTGCCATACCAGGATGCGAAATGCAGGGCAGAATCAGAGACAGTTACCAGAGTTACATCGGACGAGTAGTTTCACCACGCTGAAACGCGAGCCAGTCAGTCAAGTCAGTCAGACAGTCACCAGTCACCAGTCAGTCAGTTACAATAACGCACCGAGAAGGCGGAGTCGAGTGGTGAGCTCCAACAAGAAGTGCCATGTCGAGCTAGTGGGATTAGTCCAGTGCAACCCCGCGCCGAGGGCTGGGGTGGGGGCCCACCTATGGTCACAGTGCTGGGACATGATAGGGAGGTAACTGCCAGTTATAACCCTATGTCGAGAACGGGAGGGAGTAGTAAGCTCCAACGAGGAGAGCCACGTCGAGAGGAAGCCAACTGAGTGCAATACACCAACAACAGCTAGTCCGAGGGCCTGTATCAGGGGTCATCCAACTCACCAGATCTCATATACTGCCGGAACGTATCCTGACCAATCCAACCCACCAGACCTCAACTGCCGGAACCACCACTCCACAACAAGTGCAGATAAGTAACAACGGTATCACTCAGGGACGTGTCCTGTCACCTAATGCCCCCATAGCATCGGAAACGTTTAGCCAGAACATTGTAACTAGCCCTTCAGGCCAGAACTTGCAGGGTGTTAAAGTATGAGTAAATTCTCTGCACAAGGTGCTGGGAAAGTATTTATGAATAAATTCCTGTTACATAAACTGGCACAAAACCCTAAGTCGTGATGAAGTCATTGTTTGATACTCTCAACCTTCAAGGCACCTTATAGTCTGTGCCATTTAACATTAACTGTATACCCTACGAACCATTCTGTACACCACAGGTGGGGAGTAGAATCAAGTTAAAATGGCGCTCAACATGGGGCAAAGATAGGCCTGTAGAGACCAAATCAAGTATCAGACTATACCCAAGAAAAGGTGTCTCACCCATTCCGAATTACCGACTAGTCAGGCTGAACCAAAGATTTCGGGGAGTCTTGAACCCCCATGGCGCCCACTACAGCATTAATTAACCAGCCATGAGTCAAAATGCTGAGGCCCACGAACTAGGAATTGACGAGGACTAGCGCAGGAGCGAGTTCGAGAGAGCAAGGTGTGAGAACAAAGGGCGTTTAGCAAGGAGCAGTTTATGAAGAAGTAGGCCACAACAGCCCATGGATGATAGTGAAAGTGGTGAGAATTGCGAGAGATGACGAGGGACGAGAGAGAGAGAGTACGAACAAGAGTAGTGAAGGGAATGAGAGAGCGGGCAGAAGTAGCGAGGAACAGAAATGCGAGGAAACGAGAGGTCATTTCCACTGGACAGTGGGACATGATGTGGGATATAGGTCAGGTGGTCAGGGATGAAAAACTGCGCCGACCGATAAGAAAATTAGGTCACGAGTGCCCTGAATGAGGGCCAATGTCAATGATGATAACATGTCAGGTGGACGGGTGAATAACCACGCAGCCAGGCAGGAGAAGTGGAGCGCCGGTGAGACGCGTTTATTGGGCCACAAATACTTAGAAACGGGAAAAACGAAAAGTAGGTCCTGCAGTAGGCCACTAGGTCACTGGAGGGTGAACCATAAAGGGGAGTTATAGTGGACAAAAGCAATAAATGCTGCAAGGTCACCCAGCGCCCTACGCGCTATCTCCTTTAATACGCCCAGCGCCGTGTGCGGTATCTCAGTTAATACATGCCAGACGGAGAGATAATTTGGCTGCGCCACAGAGACGTGTGCCAGAGACACGATTAGCGAGGCCAAACATACATGAGCACGGGAAGATGAGTGGAAAGGAGAACGGGTGAGAAGCGAGAAGTATGAGCGAAGGAGGACAGACAGGAGAGAAGCGAAGCAATGAAGAGAGTGCACAGATCAAGAATAGAACCCGGAAGACCGCAGCCACATCCGAGGACGAGTCTGCAATGTAACAGTCCAGAGAGTCAACAGTACGAGATGAAGGAAATGCATCCTTCCCACCCTCACCACAGCTGTTCATACTCACCCAGGTTCCCAGTGCAAGGCCCAAGAAAAAGCCACCTCATCAGCCGAAAGAAACAGACTCTGTGGGTAAGTCTAGAAACCGGCTAGAAAAAACTAGGGCAGGACACCCGACCGCCCAACCTAAGTGCGCTGCAATTCAAGTGCGACAAAATGTTTACAGTTTGACCTGTGAAGTTAGGCAATCAGCCGAAAGGCCTGTAGATGCCACACTTAAGTGTGACTGAGTGTCATTTATTTAATTTACCTGTAAATGTAAAGTACAAATGCAGGCTATCAGCCGGGTGATGAGTGAAAATGTATTAAAAGTGTTTTTTTACCGAGAGTGTTGTGTGTTGACATTTGCCTGCTCGGAGAAGCATCAGAGGCAGGATAATATAAGCGTCTTATTTTTTGTTCTTTCACGGTCTGTGAGCCATCGTAACAGTAAAACGTACCATGTGAAAGTTTAGCGATAGATGAAGTGTGTGTTTGTGTCCGCCTTCCATCAGACCGCTCGTGGAAGTGGCAGGAATGCCAGAGAGTAGTGTGCACGCAGGAACGGAGTTTCCCTGCCTAGGAGATAAGAGGGTTTTTTATTTGTATGGCCAATGCGCCGACGTAAAAATAAATAAACCATGTCACCAAAACGTAAATGCTGGCAGCAGTTGCGCAATATACCGGCCATACGCCACCTGATTTGTTTGCATATATCAAGAACGTCTCCGCCTTACCAGGAGACCGAAGGCCAGAAGAGCGACTAAGTAAGAAAAAAGTGATCTGGAGGGATCACTGTAGGTCATGTTGTGTAACCCTGTAAATTCTAACCCTGTACAAAGGTGTGAGACCATGTAAGAAAATTAGTGTAAGGTATGAATGTCCGAGATGTGTATCGCCCTGTGTATTTTATTTTTGCGAGTTCAAATATGTAGCCAGAAGTTAAAATTGTGCATTAACATGCAGTCCACGGCAGAAGTAGAACCCAGGAAAAGTCTGTCAGTTTTTTTGCCAGCCCCTAATGATGTGGACTTGTAGATGAAGTGTTAAAAACGTCCCAAATAAACTTAGAAAAAAGTTAGCTTTTATTCCCAGTGTTTGAAGCCTGCGAAGTAGTTAAAAAAAAAAGAGGTACCATGTGAATAGACGCCTTGTTTTGTAATCGCAGAAGCCGGAGTGTTAGACCCTTTTTACAGGCAGGGGCACTCGTGTTAACCATAAGGACGCGCTCCCTTGAGTGACGTCTTCTGGGTGACCAGATAAGGACACTGCAGGAGGGAGGGGACGAGTCGAAGTGGAGATCACGCCACTAGATCAACCGTGTGGGAAGTGAGCGTGTGGCATTGACAAGGCTAGCTCCACAGAGATGCAAACAAATACCGAAAATCGAGATTTTGGCACGGAGAGTGTCACGCCGAAGATACGAGGGGGGAAATTGATGCATGGCGCATATGAGAAGTGTTAAAAGCGGCACTGTCACAAACCTCCCCCCCACCAGCTTAAACCAGTGTAGGCACTTCCAGACGACACATGTCGCCCATTTACGCATACCGAGTTCAAGCCGAGATGTAGTAGTGCGTGCAGGCCATTACATGCGTCGCTGTAGCTCGGGCCTCCTCCTCCCACCACCTAGCAAACCCCGTGAAATTTGTAAACGCCGAGAAATGACGAGATAATAGGGCGATTTCCGCCCGAAGTTAACAACACGCACCGAGAATAAGCTGACAGTGTATGGCAGGGACAACTGGCCCACACTACCCCCTTCCCACCAAACTTCAAGAACCAGGGTACATGTATGAAGTGCATTGTACTACGCCCTTCGGCCTCCCCCCTTCCCCCAACAAGGGAGACATGTGTAGGTATCGAGGGAGGGAGCGAAGAGACAATATAAGCCTCTTTGCAGGGAGGGTGGTGATCAGTAGATCAGTTGAAGGAGATCAGTTGGACAGTTTTTATCACCATGCCAAGAGAGTCCGTCGGTCAGTCATATCGGGGAAGTCGGAAGCTGCGATACTCCATGCCGAGAGAGTAAGTCAGTGCAACAGTTACCAAGGCCGGGATATCGGAACTCGGCCACGTCCGTCAGCCGCATCAGTCAGTTGCAACAGTAAGGGGTCAGCCATATCGGGACACGAAACTCAGGGCACAATCAGAGACAGTTACCAGAGTTACGTCGGACGAGTAGTATCGCCACACCGGGATGCATATCACGACAGGTATTGGGAGCCGGGAGCGCGGAGTCAGCCGGGAGAGCGGAGTCAGCCGGGAGAGAATCACAACATTAAGGGGTCTGCCATATCAGGACGCGAAATGCAGGGCAGAATCAGAGACAGTTACCAGAGTTACGTCGGACGAGTAGTTTCACCACGCCGGGACGCGAGTCATTCAGTCAAGTCAGTCAGACAGTCACCAGTCACTAGTCAGTCAGTTACAATAACACACCGAGAAGGCGGAGTCGAGTGGCGAGCTTCAACGAGAAGTTCCATGTTGAGCTAGTGTCGTGATGAAGTCATTGTTTGATACCCTCAACCTTCAACTCACCTTATAGTCTGTGTCATTTAACACTAACTGTAGACCCTACGAACCATTCTGTACACCACAGGTGGGGAGTAGCGTCAAGTGTCTCTAATGCCGATATGTAATACTGCGAGCAAATAAGGTTTGGCTGGAATATAATTCTGTAGATTCGTTGTATTAACTTAAGTATTATATATATATAATAGTGAGTATTTATAAGGTATTCAGTTAATATATATTGTATCTTTACGTCTATTTAATCCTATAATATGCATTAAATAAATTTTTAAAAGCAAGTTTTGAATACACAAGTATTTCAGTATACAAATAAGTCCCAGGAAAAAATATTTTCTTTAATAAATACAATCATTTATAATTTTGAAATAAACACTTTAAAAAATTGATATAATTAAGTTAGGTGGACACACGCACTGATTAGTTCCAAAAGAGAAATAGGCAAGTCTCATCTAATTGGATATGCGCTGTAATCATCTCCACACGAAGAAATTAGATCGGGACATGTCGTGGAGAGCTTGCCACTTCTTCGAGATCACATCACCACCATTCCATAGTCCGTCCGCCGAGGAAACCAAAATTGTTTGAAGCAGGCAGTCAGAGCATAACAGCTGCACATTTGTACCACAATCAAGGAAAATAAATAAACGTAATATATAATTAGTATTAACCATCACATAAATACATAAACAATACACCATTGCTGGCCTACCACAGGCGATCCTGAATGTACTTCACTGATTCAAAATAATTATTTTGAAGAGATAGCTTCAAAAATGTTGCGTGGTAGAAATTACGTTTCAAAGGGAATGAAGAAGGGGAATTTAGCGAATTTTAAAAGTACACGTAGATTATACTGTGCATGTATGTGTCCACTCGTGGCTATGCGGTGATCGAGAGGCCGATCGTCGTGCAGCGAGCCAAAAGGTACACTCTCGTGCACAACGAATACTTCTTTTTTATAAATATTAAGGGTATAGAGATATATTGTTTTGCTGGTTTACAAAAAGTCTTGTTACTCTTTGAAGGCATAACTTTTAGAAAATTTAAAAAAATAGCACTCAAATCCAAAAAGAAAGATTTTGTCATTAAGGACGAAAGGTTCGTACCGTATTACAATATTTTAAATAAATTTAGAGTGCTAAAAATAAAACAACGCAGTTTCTCCCGAGATATGATGTAAGATGGTGCTATTTTTCGTAACTTTTTTAACGGTTGCCGTTTTAAAAATAAGCATACGAAATTGTCGGAAACTATAAACGTCGGGTGTTCTGTAAGTGTATCGAGTTTATTAAAATTTAGAACACAGTATCAAAAGTTATTTTATGTACTCACATTCACATCCTCGAAAAGTAGCACTAAAAATCATGAATACGTGGCATATTTTTGACTAGCGATATTAAATTTGAGATAAAACCTTATTATGGAGGGCGGTAGGAAAAGACTCATAGTTTTATATACATAACACTTAAGAGAATTGGGTGGATTTATTTCAATCGTACTACAAGTCGGTTAAAGACAGTTATGTTTATCTGTAGCAGAGGCCTGGAGATGGATAGGAAAAAAAAACTGCTGCATCTTCATGAATATACATTCAGTTCGGTTTAGATAGGCCGCATTAACTTAATCGCAGTGTATATTTGTCGGCTTACATGACAAAAGTGAACTATTTAGAAAGTATATTTTTCTTTTTGTGATGGTAAAATATGTTGTACAGTATGGCATTAATATTTCTGTTTGCATTCCTTCGTTTAAAATCTAATTTATTTAAATATGAAAGTGATTCATTCATCGCAATGAATGCGCAAAATCATTCTTAAATAAATCCACCCCATGTAACAATCTGCACTGAAATATTAAGCCCTACTTTTGAATCTTTAAATATGTTGCTCTGTGAGAAGTTAAAAACTAATTATAAGCTGTTCAGTGGGTCAACAAATAACTCAAATTATGGAAGGAATAATGATGTGTAGTACATAAAACTGGTATGAATTATTCTAGGTAAATATTATAGTCGTATATAAAATAACTACATAGATTATGTATCTGTTTAAGTGGTATAATGTTTTCGGTCATAACCAGTAACATAACCTTGTCTGAGAAGTTATGATGGAATTGATATTAATTGGCAATGCAGGACTAACTACTATGAGTCGACAGGAAGCCTCCTTGCTCTCAAGTCGATTTCAATTTTAAATACATTGCGCAGTATAATATATCTCCAAAATACACTATTGACAGATACGTTTTATTTTTTTTAATGCTGAGAAAGAACATAGCTCTGGAAGAGCTCTCTGTCTCCCTGTACGAAGATTAATACCGTATACGAAGGTTTCCCGTCGACTATGATTTATGACGAACATCGCTATCAGCAGCACAAGGCCGTCATCAGTGTCGATACAACATCATCCTATGCCTTAGACCACACAGCAAGAATATACGAGAAATGACAATGTGGATAACCCATCTCGAGCGATATCCAATTGTGAAAATGAATCTTGGTAAATTGCTTGAAGTGGCAACTTGAATCGATACCTGTGAGGGGAAGTGTTCTTTTGCCTACACAGGTAAAGCACGTGTTGCTGCCCTTGCCTCCTGCTGCTATGATGCAGAATAAGTTCACAGAAGACGAGGGGATATTGTACAATGCAAGTGACGTACAGGAAGCAATACAGTCTCTTTGCTTGAAATATTTATTTGTTAAAGGTGCCAGACTGTCATGCAACCTGTTAAGTGAAGAAATTTTTTATTCATTTGTGAGTCACCTTAGTGAACTCAGAAAGTAAGATGGAGCAACAGTAACTGCAATAACCGATGCCAAGTTACTACTACTATCCCTACAAAGAAAAGCAAACTCGACATTGTATATGCTAAAGAAGAAACAGGCGATGATTAAACAGTTAATAATCACCACTCTATCCAATGAGCATGAAGTTACGAACGATATGAAGGAGGCGGAAGACATCAAGAACATCGGATACATAGACTCAAATGAGTCTGTTGATAGACTTAAACTTTTGATCACTCGCACATGAACGAAATATTTTAAAGTATCAAGAACTGTAAAAAAGGCGTTATATCAAATTATTCGATTATGTGTTGGTCAATAACCGCCTAACTGCAGCTAAGAGACACAAAGTTATTGTAATAAAAGTATGTGTAAAATACATTTAACAACCTTGAATGGCATACTATATAAACTTTGCCAATGGGCTTGTTTAGATATTGTAAGTTGGAATCGATTACATGGTGTCGACGTATAGCATACTATGCTAAAGTGGCTATATAGCTACCATTTTTTAAATAAACGTCTCATTTACTTGAAACGCACCTGTATACTTCATCTGCCGCAGTACTACTTGTTTGCCAAATTTGGTAGGAATTGGTCAAATGTTTCCCGAAATATTACACAATATCTTTATTAATTTGTAGCACTATCTCACAAAATGTCGCAAAAATTATTTATTGGCATATGATATTTCTGTTATGTTTTCTGTTAGCATACAACATGTTGTCAAAATTGGTTGAGCAATATGATATTTATATTAAATAAACCTAACATATTTCTATGGTCGCCATTTTGATAATTAGTGCCTCATAAATTTTAATTACTTAGGTTTACGTTACCTATCATTGTTTTACCTACATGCCAAATTATGTGAGAATTGTTTCAGTAGTTTTGGAGATATAATGTAAAAACTTAATTTTTTCATGTTTTGCTATTTAAAAAATTGGCTTACTAACAACAATATCCATCTATCCATATTTTTATCCAATACTTACACGATACGCTGTCTACATACAACATTTGGTTTAAATCGGTTGGATGGTTCCCGAGATATGACATATCACGCTAAATGATAAATTGGCCGTCATTTTGAATATAAAGCGTTCGGCATGGTCAAAAACTATAAAAGTCAGGTGTCCTTACTAAGTACTATACGTGTCCCGAATAATGGGTAGATTGGTCAATCAGGTATGGCATAATAATTTATACTATCAAAACTATATGTGAATAATAATTTTTCCATTAATTATTTTTAGCCTAGCGTACTTAAAACATTCCAGTTTACATAAACTGCCGCAGTACTAAATGTTTTACAAATTTGTTAGGAATCAGAAAATAGTTTCCCGAAATGAGATAAAAAATTAATGTAATCGTATGCCACTGTCTTAAAAAATTGCGGACAAAAGAGGCTCCATGTAGGAAAGTTTGATAGTTGAAATATATACTGCAAATATATGTAAAGTTAAGTTAGGATTTATTATATAGTTTCGACGATATTGCAAACTAAACTAAAATAACTCTATTGCCTGAGAGATGATGTAAATAATAAAATAGGTAGTGTGAACGAGAATGTTAGTGAGAATGTAAATAACCAGGTAAATAATGTATATCATTTAATAGATAAGGAAATAGTTACAGTAAATGAAAATGTGGAAAGGAAAATAAAAGGCCTTGGGGAGTTAGTGAATATGAGAATTGTCTGCGTGTAAGAGAAAATTAACTGCGTAAATGAAATACTGGAAAGCGTAAGCGGGAGGATAGACGAAATGAGTACGATGAGGAAGGAATGGCAGCAATTTCATCAGCAATACAGTTCTACTATCACCATACCGGGAGCTGATGAAAATAGGGAAGCAGTGCAACTCGTAACCTTGGAGGATAGCCAGCAGCTTTGTGGCATTGATGTCGCGCAGCGAGAAGTGGGGAAGGTTATCGCAACTAAGCCCGCCCTTTATGATTGCCAGAATTCTTGGCGGTAGTACCAACATCAGTTTGAAATATTTACCACCATATATGGCTGGTCAGACGAATAGCGGGCTTACTACTTCGTCGCTGTACTGAGAGGCCTTCACTGGACATACTGCATTCTTTACACAGAGCGACAACGAATTGAGTACCCCACATGAGTGTTATCTTTGGAGCTACACTTCTGTGACCGATACTTGCGACATGCTCGCCATGTACAACTACGAAGTAGCACCCAACAACCAGGATATCCACTGCAAGAACAATGGCAAGACATCGTGCGGGTCTTTCACCTATCTCGCGAAGGGTGGTCAGAGGAGGCTCACGACATCATCGCAGTCGGTTTCTTCATCGATGCCATCGCCAACACAGAGGTACAGCAAGTGGCATGTCTGGCTGCACCCCGAAACATTCAGGACGCCCTGGCATGAGCATTGGAGGTGGAGTTAGCAAGAGAGGGTTCCGAACACTGATGTCTGGTACGAGCAGTGTTGCTGAACGAAGACGACTATATCAAGAAAACAGTAAAGTAAATACAGAAGACCACGAGGGGCATCGCGTCGAGGGTCCGCGCTACAGAGATTCGACCCCCCCCCAACCCACACGGACTGAGTGTTGGTCATGTGGACAGCCGGGGAACCTGAGAGCCTACTGCCCACAACAACAACAGAAGCAGCAGCGGAAAAATTGGCAGCGAGATGAAGATGAGCATACTACATATTCGGAAAACTTGTAAATACTGTTATCGGGGGCGAATGTCGGTCACTGCTGGGGGGAAGGCCCCAGTGTTCTTACAGGTATGTTTGTTGAAAAAGGATTTTGGTGCCATTTTGGTGTAGAGGGCCTGAATGATTTTTCTTGCGGGATGGTCGTCGGCATTGGGGCGACCATAACAGTATTTAAGAGCAGACAATATTAAGGATTCCATCAAAGATCACCTGGCGACAGTATGAAACATTGCTATTTGACTACGGTAACAGGTGAGATCATACCAGTGAAAGGTAGGATAAAAGTGAACTTGAAGTTTGGTGGGCATAGCCTTGAGTAAGATACATAAATAGCAGAAATAGATAATGAATGCATTTTGGGGCTTGATATACTATATAGGTTGGGGTGCTGTTTCGATACTTGACTTGGTGTGCTTTTGGTAGGCTGTACCAAGTTGGTGGTTTTAACAGGTCTGGACTTGTCCTCGCCAATGAACTACCTAGTAGCCTGTTGTCAACCCACTGTGCTACCTGCTTCTAGTTAAATTTATATTACATGTAGATGCCAAGGAAAACTCACAATATGTTTGTCTTATTGAGCCAGCAGAGAAAGGTGGTATCCTAACAGGCAGTGTCATTATAGCAAGGGCTTTGGTCTTTTAAAATCCTGAGAGTTTCCGAGTTAGAATTATTAATTTGTCCGATAGTGCTGCAGATCTTGAGGAGGGGGCCATGATAGGGGTTTGCAAGCAGGTGAAACAGGAACTTCCAAATGTTCCAGAAGCATCTAAAGTAAAACAAATCTAATGCATTTTACCAGAAGTATAGAAGAAGAAAATTTAGAAAACTTTAAACCCCACTTAGTCAAATGGCCATCCAAGGCGGTGTCATTATACAGTACATTTTAAACAAATTTCACACAAAAAGAATTTATGGGGCTTGGAAATAGAAATTAGGAAGAAGAAATGGTTAAATACTTGTTACATCATAGAGTTAAAAACGGTGCCTCTGAATCCACCCTTACCACCACAACCCTGCCGCCCATAGGAGACAGAGGGCTTGGTACGCGAATGTATTCTTGTACTTTATTCTTGTACCAAAAGTATAGGAGGAACTGCTACTAAGAACAAGAGGAAACCTCAAGTGGTGACAGGAGAAGACTGTCTCTGAGTTACTGCAGAGAAATTGGGATGCATTCTTGTGTGAACCGAATAACCTTAGAAGGATTGGCTATCACATTAATTACAGGAGATGCCAAGCACATAAAGCATCCACCAAGATGACTGCCACTAGTTTCGAACGAGGCAGTTCAAGGGAATTTTGAAGTAAATCAAGGAGTCAGATGTGATAAAACTATCAGTTAGTACATGGTCTTCCCTTATTGTGTTTGTTAAGAAGAAAGATGGCTCTCTGAGGTTTTGTCTAGATTATCGCCAGCTTAATAATGCGACAAATAAAGGCTCTTATCCACTTCCAATGATATATAACACACTGAATATCCTAACAGGTTCTAAATGGTTTCCTACGTTGAAAATGAAGCATTAGTACTGGCAGTGCGAGGTGGTCCCAGAGAAGAAAGAGATGACTGCATTTTGTGTTCAAGGGAAATGAATCTGGTAGTTCAAAGTTATGCCTTTTGGACTGTGAAATGTCCCTGCCAGCTTCAAAAGCCTGATGGAAAAAGCCCCCCCTTAAGATATCGGTCAAGTTTACTTAGATGACATTGTAGTGACAGGAAGGATATTTGAGGAGCACCTATCACACTTAGACTTTGTATTCCAGAAAGTGGCATTGGCCAACTTGAAACTAGTTCCTAAGAAGTATCTGCTGTTCTAAAAGAAAATAAATTTCTTGCGATATGTAGTGTCTGCCAATGGAATTGAAACGTACTTCGAGAAGACCAATGCCAAAAGAATTTGACTGACAACTGGCAAAACCGAAACGCGGATTTTTCTGGGATTATGTGCCTGCAACCGTCGATTTGTACATGGTTTCGCTACGATCGCCAAGCCACTACATTAACTGACTGAGAAAAAAATAAATTTAATTGGACCACTGAGAGTGAAGTTGTTTTAGTAAGATAAAGAAAATTCTGATATCTCCCCCAATCCTGGGATTCCCGAAAATGAACTGCACATTCATTCAAGATACTGATGCTAATGATGCAGGAATTGGCAATGTGATATCTCAGATTCAGGATGGGAAGAAGAGACAACTAGATTACTTCAGTAAAGTATTGCTCAAACCTGAGAGAAACTTAACGTGCTACATGCAGGAGATTGGCAATTTCACAGTTCCACCCCTGACTTTATGGAATATATTTTATTCTCAGAATCGAACACTCCTTCTTTACCCTGTCTACTAAATTTCAAGAACCCTGAAGTTTAAATAGTCTGGTGGATACAGCATCTACCAGAGTATGACATTGAAATACAACACAGATCTGGACACCTACACAGCAATGCCGATGCACTTTTTAGGATGCCACGTGAGTCATTCTATAGTAATTGCAAATGCCAAGAAGAAAAGAGTGGTAAATCGCAGAATCTACAGAGGACAAGAATTCAAGATTCTGTATCTTGCGAAGGGTCACATATCTGAATTGATGAGAGTATCAGGAAAGATCTACTAAATAATCCCTCTTTGCATCCATTATTTGAGTGGAAAGAAGCTGACTGTTGGCCAAAATGGGAAGATATATCCATCCTGAGCACAGCAGTAAAAGCATACCGGACACAATGGAATGCCCTAATACTTAAGAATGTCGAGCTTTAGAGGAATTTGTAAAGTAATAATGGAAAACACACATGCTTACAGTCGATCCATCCATGTAGGGTTCCCGAAGTCTTAAAGGAACTGCATAATGCGGCAGCAGGTGGGCACTTTGGTGGTAATAAGACACTCGGCAAAGGGAGGCTGAGATTATACAGGCTTTATTTTCGGGAGTAAGTTGAGAAGTGAGCCGGATGTGAAACACCTGCACTGTGAGGAAAGGCCCAAGGACCCGGGGACAAGGTTCACCTTCAGAAATACAATGCTGGATCCCCATTCGAGAGGATTTCAATAGATATTCTGGGACCTTTGCCTGTCACTGAGAAAGGGAGTCTGTACCTGCTGGTGGCCCAATATTAATTCTCTAAGTGGACTGTGGTCACTCCCCTTCCAAACCAAGCAACAGTGGCCGATGCACTCGTAGATAATCTCTTCTCGAGGTTTGGCATACCATTAGAATTCGATTCCCATCAGGGAATACATTTTGAAGCTATTGTGTTCCTGGATGTAGCAAAGATTCTAAGGGTGAAAAATACTAGGACTTCAGCCTTAAACTCTCAGCTGGTTGGAATGGTCGTGAGGCTTACTAGCACTCTTGAGCAGTACCTGTATTTATTCGTGGCAGATAACCAAAAGGACTGGGATTCCAAGGCGCCATTGTTTTTTCCAGCTTACCGCTCAGCAGTTCACGGGTTAATAAGGGTAACACCCTCAAGGATGCTGTTTGGAAGAGAGCTGCACCACCCTAGTGACATGCTGTTTGGGCAACCCACAGTAGAGAAAGCTGCAACCCATGATTATGCCAGTAAATTATTCAACATACTAGTTGGCTTTCATGATTTTACTCGACAGCACCTCAGAATAAACAGTGACAGGATAAAGTCGCGGTATAACAGAAGAATGTCAGGTAAGGTATTACAAGAAGGACAACTGGCGTGGCTGCAAAACCCACACACGCAAAAAAGGGTACTGTTCGAAGCTGCAGAAATGTTGGGAAGGCCCCTACAGGATTCTGAAGCAGATCAATGATGTGGTATTTCTTATTTGTCGTGAAGGCTCTCGGGCGAAGCCAAATGCTGTCCATATCGACCGACTGGCACTCTACGAAGTTTAGGATGCTGCAGAGCCTGTTCGTGACGAACAGACTTGAGTAGGGGGCAGTATATCATGATCGCTGTTCTTCATCACTTCCCTTGTCCTTTCCTGCTCGCGAGAGCGAAGGAATGTATAAAGGTCAGACGAGTAGTAATCCAAAAACCGCTTGGATATTTACAAAGGTAAACTGCTTCAGGGTACTGCGATAAAACTTTCACGACTCGTGCGCCCCTTACCTTCAGTGTATTGAATTTCTGTGGTTAACTTTGAAAGAATGTTTTTGTCCATCGCCCTTGCCTCTCTCAGCGTGACTCGGTGTACAGGGAACCTTCCAGATCGGAACAGCGAAACTACATAAGCTGCGTCGTGCCTCCGAGCCGACAGTTTTTTAAAGAAGAGCCAGCAGAGTGGCTAGTGGCGACGAACGTGTCCAGCGGTAGTGAAGTCTGCGGACTGCGAGCGTCGGTGCAGTGGAGAGAGAGAAACTGACAGGTAGGATTATTGAACTGGATGCGGGAATGTAAGATATTTTAAATGATCACGATATACAGACTGAACATGTGTTAATAATGAGTGTGAATTCAGTGACTATAACCGATATATATACATTGAGAAGTACTTTTGTAAGAGTTGAGATGTACATTAAATATCGCTCTCAATGAGAATAACAACAGTAATTGTGGAGATAGGTAGTTTAGTGTTGTAAATAATTGTAGAGTGTTCACTTCCTAACACAAACAAATATATGTGAACATTATCGTATTAGCTTACGGTATGACAAGAAGGACAGTTCCTACAATGGAAACCTATATTAATTTAGGGCAGCCACATAAAAGTACGCCTTACCCGCATGACAATCCATGTGTTTTGGCTGTACAATTTTTAGCCTATTTTTTAAAGGAAAGTACATTATGAAAGCATTAAATATAGTGGTGGATTTGTTGTTCGTCCACAATTTAAAAATATAGCAATACATGAAGAAAAAGAAGTTTGTACATTATATCTCGATTATTACCCAAACGATTTATAGCCGAATTTGGCGTGTTAGTAATACTTTGTAGGTCATTTAATCATATGCAATACAAGCATCTATTTTCAAATTGTTTGTTGTACAAATATATTAGGTTTATATTGTTCTACCAATTTTAACCAAATTTTGTATGGCGAAACTATATATTACAAGTATTATATATGCCAAAAAGGTCACTTTAATCTTCCATTTTGTAAGGCAATGCTCCATGAAGTATTTAAGTTATGTCATATCACAGGAAACAATTGACCGATTCCTACCAAATTTTGGAAACATTTAATACTGCAGCAGATGTTTTAAACGGGTATGTTTCAAGTAGTTTAGACACTTATTTTTAAAATTGCGGTCGTGCAGCCATTTTAGCTTAGTACGCCATTCGTCGAAACTGTGTAATAAATTCCATTTTGACTTTGTATCATGGCCTTACGTATAAAACTATCAAGTGTGTACGCATAAAAACTCTTTCGTCCGCCATTTTTTAAAAAGCATCACATGAAAAAATATGATATATCTCTGGAAAACTGATTCCTACAAAATTTGGCAAACAAGTAGCACTATAGAACAGTACAGATAAAATTTAAAGACGAAGGGATAAGGTTCCAAGAAAAATCTAAAATAAGGTCGAAACCCATCATCTCAGATGAGGAGAGAAGAAGAAGATCTGAAAGAATGAAGAAGTACTGGGTGCAAAGGAAGGAGCAACACTCAAAGAAATGACTGTTTCATCGCACCCCAAAGAGGGTAAAACGAATATAATATAACATATATAGCAGGTTTTTTTCGACTTACTAACACTTATTTTCGAAAAGCGGGCCATATAAACAATTTAACTCAGTATGCTATATCTACGAAACTACGAAACAAATTNCCATACAGTTTGACATATTTTTATTGGGTCAAACACTTATTTTCGAAAAGCGGGCCATATAAACAATTTAACTCAGTATGCTATATCTACGAAACTACGAAACAAATNAACACTTATTTTCGAAAAGCGGGCCATATAAACAATTTAACTCAGTATGCTATATCTACGAAACTACGAAACAAATTTCAACTTATCTTTGTATGCTGACAGTATTTGTTAAAACATTCAAATTTGGCCTATATAGAGTTTCACTTATTTTCATTTTTGTAAGATATCACCAGATGAAAAAATACATTCTTTATGACATAACTCGGGAAACAATCAACCGATTCCTACTAAATTGTGCCAAGTATATGTACTTATATGTTTTAAGTGTGCTAGAAAATTATTTTTGAATTGAGGCTATATAAACATTTTAGCTTAGTATGCTGTCTGTACGAAACATTGCAACTGATTACAACTTAACTTTGTATACTGACAGTAACTGTGAATATCATCACATATGCTAATGCGCAACGCTTTTGGTCTTCATTCGTGAAAATTTTTACATTGCAAATAGGAGGTTTTATGTCATATCTTGAGGACCAATCAATCTACTCTCACCAAATGTTACAAGCAAGTAATGTTACAGTAGATTGTGTAAACTTATACATTTTATCTACAGCAGGCCTTTTTTGTAGCCCACTTTCGGAAGGAAAGAAAGGCTTATGAGATCACTTTCCAGTCTGTGTGTATGTGGGTGTGTATGTGTGTGCGTAATGTGTGTTTTATTATGCGTGTGTGTCTCCCCCTTTTCAATTTTTAAACGCATGGATCGAATTTTACCATACTTGGTACACATATAGTACTTAGTAAGGACACATGACGTTTATAGTTTTCGACAACGTCAGGAACTTACTTTCAAAATGGCCACCATTAAAAAATTTAGGGTGATATATATTATCTCGGGAACCATTCCTCATATTAAACTAAATTTTGTATGTTTGCAGTGAATTGTGAAAGCATTAATTTTGAGATGGATATTGTTGCTATACCAATTGAAAAAATGATGATTTTGCATTATATCTTGAAAACTATTGAACCAATTCTCACCCAATATGGCATGTGATAATGCTATGGTAAGCCATGTAAATGTAAGTGATTGAAATTGATTAATTACTTATTTAAAAAATAGCAGTCATACAAATGTTTTAAGTTTATTTGGTATATCTGCCATACCACTTAATCAATTTGGACCAAATTTTGTATAATGGTAGTATCTATTACAATCATTCTATATACCGACAAATAACCAATTTTGTTGGCAATTTTAGAAGATAGTGCCAAATGAATAGATCGTGTTAATATGTCATAACTCGGTAAATAATTTACAGTTTCCTACCAAATTTCTTAAACGAGTAGTACTGATGCAGATGATGTAAATTGATATGTTTTAAGCATGTCGTACACTTATTTTCAAAATGGTGGCCATATAGAAATATTAGCTTATAATGGTATATCGTCGATCAATTCCAACATATCTTTGTATGCTGACGGTAGACATAACCACTAACAACTGTATCTACATAAAACATATTTTCTCCGCCATTTTGTAAGAAGGAACCATGCGAGTAAATAATGTTTTTTTTTGTCATATCTCGGAAAAAAATGTACAGATTTCTTTNTTTTGTAAGAAGGAACCATGCGAGTAAATAATGTTTTTTTTTGTCATATCTCGGAAAAAAATGTACAGATTTCTTCCAAATTTGGCAAACAATTAGTACTGCAGCATGTGGTGTAATATTGTATGTTTTATGTAGGTCAGGCACTTAGTTGAAAATGGTGTTTATATAAATGTTTTAGCTCAGTATATTTTACTAACGAAACAAATTCCAACTTAACTTTATATGCTGGAATTACCTATTACAACAATCAAACTTGTCTATGCAGAGCTTCATTTCTCTGCCATTTTGTAAGATAGCCCTACCAATAAAAAATACTTATTTTATCTCTTTTCTTGGGAAACAATCAATCCATTATTACAAAAATTGGCTAAGATGATGTACCATAATAATAAATGCATTTTTTAAAGTACGAGAGACTGTTTTTCAGAATAGCAGCTATAAAATAATTTTGGTTTTGTGAGCAATATATATAAAACTATGCAATCAATTTTNTTTTGTAAGAAGGAACCATGCGAGTAAATAATGTTTTTTTTTGTCATATCTCGGAAAAAAATGTACAGATTTCTTTCAAATTTGGCAAACAATTAGTACTGCAGCATGTGGTGTAAAATTGTATGTTTTATGTAGGTCAGGCACTTAGTTGAAAATGGTGTTTATATAAATGTTTTAGCTCAGTATATTTTACTAACGAAACAAATTCCAACTTAACTTTATATGCTGGAATTACCTATTACAACAATCAAACTTTTCTATGCAGAGCTTCATTTCTCTGCCATTTTGTAAGATAGCCCTACCAATAAAAAATACTTATTTTATCTCTTTTCTTGGGAAACAATCAATCCATTATTACAAAATTTGGCGAAGATGATGTACCATAATAATAAATGCATTTTTTAAAGTACGAGACACTGTTTTTCAGAATAGCAGCTATAAAATAATTTTGGTTTTGTGAGCAATATATATAAAACTATGCAATCAATTTTNACTGTTTTTCAGAATAGCAGCTATAAAATAATTTTGGTTTTGTGAGCAATATATATAAAACTATGCAATCAATTTTAACTGAACTTTGTGTTTTGGCAGTATACTATAATCGAAATTTCTACTTCAATACTTTTTTGCCCTCTATTTATGAAGATTGTCCCATGAAAATTATAGAGGTTTTATGTCATGTATCGAGGACCAATCGACCGATTACCACCAAATGTTACACTGGAACATTTCAAATAAATTTTTTACTGAACTGCGCACACCATAAATGCTACAGAAGACCATGTTGACTTTCATGATTTAAATGGGCCAGACAACGATGTTCTAAATGGCAGCTTCATAAATCATTTCGTTATGTTTGACATATCTATTAAAAAATTTAACCAAATTCAACCAAAATTTGTATGTAGACAGTATACATTACAAGCATCGTATATAGAGCCTCTTTATCTGGCAATTTTGTACGGCAACATCAAATAAGAAAATAAAGTTTTTTATGTCATATCTCAGGAACCAAGTAATCTATTTTCATCAAATTATTCACGCAAGTAGCACTATACTAGGCCATGCAAACTTACATGTTTTATGTGGCTCAATATTTTGTTTTCAAAATAACGGACTGTAAATATTTTAGGTTAGTAAAGCCTATAATTCGTAACGTTAGATTGACTAAATTCGAAGTTGATGCTCTGAATTCAACCTCCGCAATGCAGTGGATTTCACGCTAGCTTATAGTACGAGGTTTTCTGGGTTAAATTCCCGGGTAATGCATGTGTGTATTTGTTATTGTCTCACTACTTTTACATAAGTTCCTGGTTTCATTTATAAAGTTATTGCTTTCAAAGAGAAGTCATGTTCTTCCTAGAAACTTGGCTTATAATATATTATTTAAAATTTAATTGCACCCATGTTGAGGAAAGTAGGATCATTTGTTACATCAGTAATGTTTTGTTTTTTAAATTGTGTTAATATTAATAATTTAGATTAATATTTTATATCTACTAAAAATTCAATAAAATACACACACATTTTGTACGCTAACAGTTTTCATTAGAAGCATCAGTTATGCATACAGTGGTCCTCTTTTTCCGGCCTTTCTGAAAACGAGGTGAGAAAATCGAACATTTTGCCAGAGTTCCAAAACCATTCAACTAATTTCTACAATTTTTGCAAACCAGTAGTACTGTAGAATGCCATTAAGTGGGGTCCGACACTGATTTTCAAAGTGACGGCCATACGAAAATGTTGATAAGTTTGTCGTTATATATTTATACAATTGAACGAAATTAAACCAAACACTTTATGCTGACAGTATTAATAAGAAGGATCGTATACAGAACTTAGTTTTTGGTAATGTTGATAGATAGCACCAAATAACAAAATCATGTTTTTATGTCATATAATGGGAACCAATAAACAGATTTGCACCAAACTTTTTCACACGAAAAGCGCTAAGGTAGACCATGGAAACTCAAGAATTTTAAGTGGCTCAGATAATAATTTTCAAAATGACGGCCCTATAAATATTTTAGGATAATGAGTGGTGGGATTTGGGTGGCTCTTAACAGCGAGGTCTTGAGAGTTTTAGGTTAGTAAATAGTATAATTCAAAACATTAGACTAATTACATCCCAAGTTGTTGCTCAAAATTCTACCTCCGTAATGCATTTGATTGCACGTGTCTATTTGTATTTGTCTTACTACTGTTCCATATTNTTGCTCAAAATTCTACCTCCGTAATGCATTTGATTGCACGTGTCTATTTGTATTTGTCTTACTACTGTTCCATATGTTTCTGGTTCCATCTAAAATGATATTGCTGTCAACGAGACATCAATGCTTTTAGAACCTAGCGGATAATTACTTCCCCCAAATAAGAGGAAATCAGGCTTATTAGTTATATCAGAAACACTTTGTGTTTCCATTGTGGCCCATGTGTGCTTCACCTTTTATTTTGGTAATTTTAATCTTACTTCTTTTATATTTCGTAGGATTATATTTTCGTTTCCATAAATAAATTTATTGTGCCACACTACGTCGGTTTTGCTTCAACTCTTGTTCTATTGGAATGAAACACACAAGAAATACGCTATAACGCGAACAATCACTGTCATGCTGTGTTTCTACTGAAAAACCGCCGTAGAATATAGAAAAAACGATGCTGCAACAATGAAATTAAATATGACATTGTAAACAATCGAACACCGCATTGGCACTAGCGCAGTATTTTGTTAAAAAAGGCATCAGTCCTGGACCAATGCCTTTAAAAACCAACATACTTTTTATCANCAACTCTTGTTCTATTGGAATGAAACACACAAGAAATACGCTATAACGCGAACAATCACTGTCATGCTGTGTTTCAACTGAAAAACCGCCGTAGAATATAGAAAAAACGATGCTGCAACAATGAAATTAAATATGACATTGTAAACAATCGAACACCGCATTAGCACTAGCGCAGTATTTTGTTAAAAAAGGCATCAGTCCTGGACCAATGCCTTTAAAAACCAACATACTTTTTATCANGCACTAGCGCAGTATTTTGTTAAAAAAGGCATCAGTCCTGGACCAATGCCTTTAAAAACCAACATACTTTTTATCAATTTCCCTTAATCTGATGAAGTGTATGCCTAATGCCATTTTAACACCAAATGATAGCTCTACAGTTAATTGTGTTACACGTAAAAAAGTTGATAGCAAGAAAATAGCCAAAATTTTGACTGATGCCTATTGAGCAAATATCGATTCAAATAAATATGACAGTTGAAGTACAAGACGGGTAAGGTGGACACCAGAAGTATTGTCTATAATAATAACTGAATAATATATTTCCGTTAAATTTTGTTAAAATATATATATTTTTATAATAATTAATATTCATCTTGATTTTCACTCAATATTTCTGATTTTTCGAGGACAGATATCCAAGGTGAAGACCATGGTCTTCCAACGTCGATGTTGCGACATTTGAGGACAGAAAGTCAAGCCGCCATCCGAGGTCAGTGCCCTCATGTCGTTCTGTAGCTGCTCTCCTCGGAGTCCTTGAGACTAGTGAGACCATACTACTGATACTCCATTGAAGAACTGCTTACGAGACACCTTAGCGATAATTATGGATTAGGCTTATATAGAGTAAGATGTTTCTGGAATGCACAATAAAGACCATACACAAATTTTAAACAATTGTAGACATAACCACAATCCACGACGCGGACATAAATGTTACAGTGAGATATTAGTACCACAGTTCGAATACCGACTCGAGTTTCTGAACCAATTTGGTGATGGTTCTATGTGAGCTNCAGTGAGATATTAGTACCACAGTTCGAATACCGACTCGAGTTTCTGAACCAATTTGGTGATGGTTCTATGTGAGCCTCTGACTGTGCTCATGTACAAATGTAATAAAGTTACAAGCAATCTGCAATTAAGTAGCATAGCATAGGTACTCGAGATCAAAACTTGTTACCATTAAAATTCATATTTCCTTAGACCTGTAAAAAAANCAGTGAGATATTAGTACCACAGTTCGAATACCGACTCGAGTTTCTGAACCAATTTGGTGATGGTTCTATGTGAGCTTCTGACTGTGCTCATGTACAAATGTAATAAAGTTACAAGCAATCTGCAATGAAGTAGCATAGCATAGGTACTCGAGATCAAAACTTGTTACCATTAAAATTCATATTTCCTTAGACCTGTAAAAAAANAAGTAGCATAGCATAGGTACTCGAGATCAAAACTTGTTACCATTAAAATTCATATTTCCTTAGACCTGTAAAAAAAATCTGTCAGTTATTCTGAGTGGTGGGAGAATGTTTGAATAAGAGAATAAGAGAAGGCAACTAAGGAAGAAAAAGAAGATAAAAGGAATAATAGCTAGTTTGGTGTCACAACATACAAATATGGAGGGAAGAAAAATTTTTAGGTTTCAGCCATTTTAATTTAGAATCAATTTAAATAATATCCTCGCACAATATATTTATACCTTAACCACCTCAGAGCCCCCCAACCTATTTGAGCGATAATGGACTCAACCGAAATTAATTCGAGACTGTCACTCGTGAAAAACACATGGATACTCTTCCCGAAGGATCATGAAGAACCGTGTGCCAAAACACCGAGGACTGCCATGCACTCCTGAGTCGAGCCGAAGCTGACAAGCCTTAAGCTGCATTAAACCCCTTGCACCAGAATCCCCGTTTATACACCATGGAGAAAAACTATAAAATCTTACTTTTTTGTGTAATTTTCGTGGTACTTTTAAGATTTTGCACGGGAAACCCTATGAACTAACAATTTTGAACCCCCTTAGTTGATATTAAAGATTTATTATTTTTTTAAAGACACTTTTGCGCCATGCAGGCAGTTGACACGTCGTTGGCAAGGGCCTGGTTGCTGTGTTTCCAGCGAGGAAAGTACTGTGTGCGCTCTAGCACATTCGTCAGTGCTCCGCAGTTCAGGTTCCAAAAATGCACAAATTATCGTCTTCATTTCCAAGTATTATTTTTGTTAGTTATATCGCATGGTAAATAGTTTTCGTTATTATTTTTAAGTTATTTTACTTACGTTGAATGTCATGCTGTTTAGAGAATTAAAAGTGTTCCGATATCGTATGACAATGCAACCAACATTATCTGAAGAATCTTTTAAATTTTAATGTTTAAAAGTTAGGAATTTATTTTTAATATTATAATTTTTATTAATCATTCCAGTGACTTGAAATTTACAACATTCACAATAGCGCGTTTTACAGAATGAATATTCGGCTTATGGTTTATAGTTATTGAAATAATTATCTAATTATTCTCTGATAACACTTAGTTTACTTGAAACGTATACTAAACTAGTAAGAATCTACTACATTTAATTCACCATGTTATTGCATGCTCTAAGACAGTCGATCCCAAACTTTTTGGCTTGCGGTGGGGAAGGTGCCTTGTTATAGATGGCGCCTGGGGAGAATGAGTTCTACTTAGATTTAGATACATGACACTAAATGTTAGGTTTTGGGTAAATAAAAGTTTGGTAAATTAGCCAGGCCATACCTTGTTATTAGTGGTGGAGGGGAATATCACTATAAAAAAAATTAAATTTAAAAACTCAAATTTATATACAACACAAAAATCTAATTAAACAGAACGGAATAGATATGTAGGTACAACTACTGTAGGAAATCGAACAATATAAATTCAACCTAATGATTACTTGTATCTAAGTCGCACTAATTACCCTTCTTACTCGCTGTTTTAATTGGCACAATTTTGAAATATTTGGTTTGGTTGTTGATAGCTGGAGTCAGATGTCAGGTTCAGCTTAGGTATTTAGTTTTGGTGGCTGCGTAGATAGAAAATCCAGATTCTCATAAGTAAGTTGTGGCAAAAGGAAGAAGAACCCGTTTCGCTTTTTCAACGAGCGGTTGGAATTTTTTGTTTTCCAGGCGAAGCCAAAAATGGGAGTATGTATCACGCTCGAAAGTAGATTTCAAGGTGGAGTCTGAAGAATACAGATAGTTTGTAAGCATAAGTGAACTGCTAAGACTAGTTGGCTTTTTCGAAACTGAAAACGGTTTGACCAGCCATTCATGTTCTTGCAGCATTGTATCTCGAGCTGTAGGGAAGTAGTGCTCAAGGGACTTCTCCAAACTGCGAAGATGTTCACATATTTCATCAGTCAAAGTGCTTTTCTCAAGATCGAGTTTGTTTTCATGTAAAAAATCATTTAACACAGGAAAACACTACACCTCTTTCTTATAAACAGACTCAATACAAAACTGGATTTTTATTTTAAANAATCATTTAACACAGGAAAACACTACACCTCTTTCTTATAAACAGACTCAATACAAAACTGGATTTTTATTTTAAATGCGCGAACTTTGTCAATAGCTTTAAAAGTTGTGATATTCATTCCTTGCAGAGAAAGGCTCATCTCATTAATTTTCATGAAAATATCTGATAAATACGAAAGTATACTCTGCCATCTCTCATCATTAAAAACGTTGGCCAATTTGATATTGTGGTCCATCAACAGGGATAAGACTTCAGAACGTAACTCCCGTAATCGTGAAAGTGCTTTCCCACGAGACAGCCACCTCACTTCTGTGTGGAGAATCAGGGAATTGTGAAGGCTTCCCATATCATCACATAGTAATACAAAAAGTCTTGACTTTAACGGCCGCGCCTTTATATACTTAATAATATGAACAGACTCATCCAAAACTTTCTTAAAAGAGGCAGGCATTCGTTTCATCACTAAAGCATGTCTATGGAGAACACAATGACTGCTACTGCAATTTTTAGATTTTTCTTTTATCCTCGTAATCACTCCAACCGTTGAGCCAGTCATTGCTTTCGCACCATCTGTGCACACGTCAATGCAGTTAGTCCAAGGAATTTCGTTCATCGTAAAAAAATCGTCCAACAAACGGAATATTTCTGCCCCCGTTGTATTGGCAGGAAGTGGTTTGCACAGAAGAAGATCCTTCTCGAACCTTCCGGAGTATTCATAGCGGACAAAAGCCAATAAAATTGCCAACCCCGCGACGTCAGTAGATTCGTCGATTTAGAGAGAAAACGAAACGTGTTTGATGCGAGAAACCAGTGATTCCTTCACATCACTTGATAAATCAAGTATTCCCCTCTTTACAGTGTTGTTTGACAACGGCACCGATGTCACATTTTAACTGCTTTATCGTCAAGCATTAATTTGCATTAAATTGGATTTATGAGTTTTTTAAATTTATCTATTCACTCTACGTTTATTTTTGTAATAATGTATTAATTTTTCTCGAAGTTCGCCGCGTACCCCCTAGTTAGGGTTTATGGACCCCCAGGGGGTCCGCGGACCACAGTTTGGGAAGACTTGCTCTAAGACCATAGGTGTAATGAGGAAAAAAAAATGAATAGAAGTAACACTTAAAAAATTCAAAATGTCCTAGGTAGCCCAACAGTAGTGTTTGCGTTAATTTATTGGCCGATACATATTATTACCCTAAAATAAAAATTCGTGAACTGCATGAGAATCTCTAAAACGGTCGAATCTAAGGAAGAAAAATCGCACAGTGCTTTACTTGGTTCAGCGTAACACCATCTGCTGGGTGAAAACTCCGTTTTAGCTGCTGCTTACAGCCAAAAGTTAGCTGTTTTGCCTCAGAAGGGTGGCTTTAGCTCTAAAGATGAGAAGAAAAGAGTGGTAAGTTTACTGTCCACCCATGTAACACAACTGTAAAGCTCATGTTCCAGTTAAGATTCAAAATAAAGTTCTCTCTGATTTCCTACGACGGTGTGCCGCAGCGGCAATAAAATTCGATGCAGATTATATGTTCAGCACTATTGTGGCATTAGACTAAATATACTACTGTTCCTGTTTAAAAAATAAACTAAATCACATGGTGCAATATATATAGTTGATTATCAAAAATGAACAGTTCACACAAAAAACTGTCGAATGATTTGAGTAACTTTCACTGTTTTTTTTTTCCTTATTGAAGATAGCTCTTTGTAATTCTTGGTAGTGTTAAAAATATTAATTTTATTATTATGAAACTAGCTGAATTACGCAGTTTTATTTCGAACGGAGAATACACTAGTGATATGGATATAAACTAGGTGATATTGACTCTGCACTAGAAGTAACTGAGGGTACAGTTCCGTAATTTACCTGAAAAGATTAACAACTAAATGTTATTATTGCAGAAAATGGAAATATATTAAAACCACCAACATTGGATTCTATAACAAAGAAGTAAGTTTTAACAATTTAAGAGACATTTTGATTATTTCAGCTTTAGACTAAATTTAGGGCCTGCCCTTAGAAAACAAACGTGTGCCCAAAACAAAGCAGTTCTTCTCTTCAGATGTATAGCTCATCTGGAATATTGTCGTATCTTAAATCTCTCCTCACTACCCGTAGGTGGTCTTCGTAAACGGCTAGGATGACCTTTCTTCACGCTCTTGAAGAAGCTTTGCGACTAAAACCTATTTCACAATTAAGTTAAAATAATTGTTAGCTGTAAATTATAACTCATAGTTTATGTCCGGTTAGAGTGAAGTCTTCGTGCTACTTGTTAATTGTTATGTATTTTGAAAATAAAAGTGTTTCGGTCACACATATTCTCGCATACCACTAATATTTTCAGCGTTTATTTAATTTTTTCCATTAAAAAATTGTTAGGGACGCGACGTAGATTGGCATGACTCCTGACAGGTTACGATATCAAGCCGACTTATCGGCGCCTTATAGGATGTGTCATTTGGAATTATTTGATGCACACCAAATGACGCAATTATTTACTAATGGAGATAACACAAGAACAAAGGCTACACCACATTCAATAAACCCAGCAATGACAACCCTACAAAACTCTCCTTTCTACATGCATCTCTCGACCGCCACCTTCTTGAAACAAGAACTGACGGACAGATGCTGTGTCACTGAGCTGCTGTTTGATGCAGATTCTCTTTTACTTGCATTATAGTGTATGTGAAGTAATAATTTCCTAACTTCAATTTGTGATCCATCGTGCCTATTAAGACATTGTTTCTTGGACTCACCCTCACCAACATGATAGCATATATGTGTGTGTATGTGCGTGTGTGTGTGAAATCATATGTGCAAATTCAAAAACTGCAATGACAAAATATGAATAATTTTTTAAAGAAAACTGAAAGAGAAAAATGTAATTGGAATCTACGTATGCTTGAAAAACTATACCTTTGTCGTAATATGTTCCAAATGCAAAAATAGTGTAAGATTTTCAGGCGTCTATGGTACTCCAAGTATCTTTAGCCTCTAGTATATTGTTTTATAGGAGGATCTTATTAACGAAAATTTTCTAACCATAGGCATATATTGACTTACAATATAAGTCTACCAATTATATTTATTGTATATATAAATAAATAAAATTTTCATATATCAATTTTAAATCGACAAGGCCAAAAAGTGGGCAAACATGGGCTTTCGACAGGCATTGGTTGTATCTCAGAGTTCTAAGAGTACATGATAAACTCAGATCGGTAGTGCTTAACGTCTTGTTGACAGCGAGGTCATTAGAGGTGGAGCAGGTTGCTCAGAGGCAGGAACGGGGAAGGAATCGGCCATAGCATGTAGGAATGAACTACCCCAGCATTCGTCTGGTGCAATTTCGGGAAACCAGGAAAAACCGAAGTCAGGATGGGGGTACCGGGGGTCGAACCCAGGTTCTTCCAAATGCGAGACCGAAGGTTTTACACTTCGCCGCCTCTATTGGGCAGAAATATTCGAAAACCTCACTACAGAACATCTGATGTGTTCTCAGTATTCCTTAAAATGAATTTCAGACAGCAGTGTTTCATTTTCCACATTTAAAGTCAGTAAAACTCATGATATTTATGTTTCCTACTTTCTGTAATTTATAAGAATACCGCTGAACCAGCCCATATTCGAGTGACAGGTAAGGTTACTATCCACCACAAAATGAATTACCACTGCGTCAACTCTACAAATCTGATAATCTAAAAACCTAAATACGTAATATTCTAATGGCAAAATATAGTTTTACTTACTCTTCGGAAGTTACAACTATCTCTGAGATAACCACACTGTGAGTCGTTGTTTGACGCAGTGGGAACAGAAGGGCCCACACCCGTCAAGAATGCGCGGGTCGACCACGGCGGACCACCAGCAAGGAGGATCGTTTCATTGTGCAACAGGCAATAAGCACTCGACGGGCGTCGCTGCGCGCCATCCAGGGACATGTCACGGCAGCTGCGGATACGCATGTATCCTCCAGTACCACATCCAAGCGGCTAGCAGAATGGGATCTGTCGTCGCGGCATCCCTTACGACATCTTCCATTACGACCTGAGCATCGCCGAGTATTTCAGTGATGAATCACGGTTCTGTTTAAATACAGACGATCACCGAATTCGAGTCTGGAGACGTCCTGGCCAGTGCCGTGATCCAAGCTTCATTGGTGACACCAATACAAAGTGTATACTGCAAGTGTTGGTGTCCTGCTATTCATACTCATTGCGGTACAATATTTTCATATCTTTTGTCTTAATGATACAATGTCCTGTGCCTGTATCCACGTAGGTGCCCCTGCGAATACACCTTCAGGGTAATAATTTTTTTTGGCAAATGTGTGTATGTCCAGAAAACTTCATTACATTAAACATTTCTGAAATAAGACGAAAATAAGGATTTTGTTCAAGTTAATAATTCATAATATTAAGGTATGGTAGAACAAGCCTGTTCAGTGCAAGAAATTTATTAAAGTTTTCGAGATGCTCCTTAATATTTCGAGCATATATTATATTAACTTTTACATCATGTTTTACACATGCTTATTATTACAAAAGTATTAATATATTTTATAGATTACAGTCTCTATATATTGCAGTCTTTGCGTGACTGCAATAAAACAAAAACTCTCTCTTTGTCTATCTCTCTCTATATATAATACATACATATATATAATCACTGTAAATATGATTATANTCTTTGCGTGACTGCAATAAAACAAAAACTCTCTCTTTGTCTATCTCTCTCTATATATAATACATACATATATATATAATCACTGTAAATATGATTATAATGATTTTTTCATTAAAAAACTAAACAACCTACCAATTAGATACAAAATCACCGGTATTTATGGCTATATTGTATAGTTTATCACACATAAAAAATATGACATTAGTTAAGAATTTTGGTCACCACACGAGAAATTTTATAAACGTAACTGAAAGATAGGAAAATACTGCAAAAACAATTAAAATTATAATATTTATTTAGCAATATTTACGTTCCAGCATGGGGACATTGTGATGGTTACCAAACAGATCTTCCTGTAAAAAGGTTTGTTTTTCTGCTGACATTATAAACCAGTTTAGCTCCCTGTTTCCTTCTCTCGTCCTTGTATTATTTACATTACGAGGCAACAAATATGTCTTACTTAGCTCGATGGGCAAGAGCTCGCGACACATCCGACGAGCGTGGTACCAACCAGTAGTTGTACATAATACACAGATCCCCAGTTATACTGCTAGGCACAGTAATATCATACCACGCCGAATCGGATTCGATTTCACCATTTAATTCTGTCCTTTCCATCTACGATAAATAACGGACGTTAGCATTGATGAGAGGTTTTTCTCGGGGTATTCCCATTTTCCTTACTATCGCATCCCGTTGCTTCTCCATCGACCTCAGATGTTAATCACTGCCAAAATATGCGTGAACAGGTGTGATTTTAACTATCTAAGACTACCTATACCATTGTTATCTCATCGGAACCAGCGCCTGAACTATGCACTCGTAGCTGCTCTCCTCTTCACTGCTTCCCAGGGATGTGAAATAATCACGGCCTACTTCACAAATGCTGAGTTAACCTACTTGGAATTGCGACTTACACCACAGTGAATATTTCACAGCATTCTGTCTGTGATATTTACCTTAACTTTTCCGACAAGCGACTCTGCAGTGGGTAAAGGGTGTACCTTTTACAGTGTTTAAGTTCCTGTTCCGTCAGTCTGCGAGTGTCTAGTAGAAATGTTCTCAAACATGAACCCATGTTAACAAAACTGTACATACTATTCACCTGTCATTTCGTATCATTATAATGTTCAAAACGTTCTGCATCATTAAATACGAACTATCCTCCTGTATAAATGCTACATTCAATAGCAAACTTCCTAATTGCATATACTGTATGTCGTATCTAGTACTGAGATCAGACTGACAACTTTTTATACATTGACAAGAATACTCATCAATATTGTGGTTAACATATTCAAATGATTTGAACTGCATGCACGTTATTCTACTAGTAGAAAAATCAAATATGCCAAAAAGTTATATAATTATGGAACATTTAAATAGAGGTAAAAGAAAGAAAAGCAACAGTGTATTTGTACGGATTCACTCAGAATTTTTAGGAACTTTCAATTACGAAAACATGTTCTCACTGCATAAAGCATTTAGGGGGCCATTGCTTAGTAGCAGAAACTCACACATCTCCAAGGAACATTATCACCAGTGTTCAAGTAGCATTTGTCTCAGGAGGCGCGGGTGACTTGTCACGCCTCTTGGAGCATAAGTCGCCAGTGTCGAGTTGCGTGGTGAGCGTGGCAGAGGTTCTGGCAGGCCAACAAGATGTTCTCACCCTGTCGGCAGCCAACACGCTCTTCCTCAGCCGCAGAGCCATCTTAGTCGAGCACGTGAACGACAGGAAGATGAAGAGACCCTGCAGTGTGTTGAGTGCTACGAACACATACCAGAGCACGTGTACATCGAAATAACCGGCCGCCAGCCCCACAGTCCAAGTCAGTCCCGTGATGACTGCTAGCCGCACGTAGAGGCCAACATTCCGCCGGGACGTGCTGCTGGCGTTGACGGCGGCTGTCGACTTGATGATGAGGACGCTGGTGCAGGCGAAGAAGGCATTGAACAGCATTATGGTGGCGAAGGGCAGGGCGAAGAAGAGCAGTAGTGCCTGGCGGCTATGGAACCAGCAGGAAGTCTTACCGATGCCTGGCCGCACGTGGTCGGGCACAGCCCCCGCGGGAGACAAGTCGACGGTGACGAGGCTCGCCAGCAACATCAGCGGAGCTCCCCAGCTCCATGCCGAGTACACCAGGAACCTGCAGTTGCGCTTGCCGGAGCTGACGAGGAACTGCGATGTGGCTAGTCGCAGCGTCCACCAGATGTCGAACCCTATCGCCAGAGTCCACGCGAAGGAAGCCATGAAACTGTAGTAGGTGAGGAAACCCATGGCAATGCACACCATGCCCAAATTCTGGACGTAGGTCATCTTGATGAAGAATATGTAAGAACACAACAGCGCCACGCACAGCGATGCTAGATTCTTGCTAGGCATGTTCCTCAGCTCCGAATAAAATGCAGAAGCCACCAAGTGTATTATTAGAAAGAATATAGACACTCCTAGGCCAACAATTGTCACGTATGCCATGAATGGACCAAATTTATCAATGAACTTTTCACCGATATTGTTGGCACATATATATACTTTCCCATCAGTTGTGTTGATAAATTCTGTTTGCTCGAAAGTTCTCTCATAAATCGAAACATATATGGAACCATTTTCGTTGACGATATAATCGCTACGGCTTAACCTGAATTTGGGACAGGATTCTATGAGTCTTCCAGATTCTGTACAATCTTGCGATGTGTTTCTGTTGCTGGAGCAATTGGAATATGCAGTGTTGTTCTTAGCTACGGATGGCTTATTGTCGTTTTCCTCGTCGGAGATGCAGTTTTCGCCACTGTAACTCTGGCCTTGGGAACAGAATACACCTCTGCAAATTTTGAAGAATGGGTCAAACAACTGATTGTCATCACAGGCCTGAATCTTCCCCACACCACCCTTGTTCTTGGAGAAGTCGAACAGGATGGCGAAGGACTGCATGTCGAAATTGTAACCGTTGTATCGACCTTGTGGAATGCTGCAGGTGATGTTGTTGATAGGCACACCATTGCACATGGCGCAGTGTGGGTTGCGGTACTCGAGGCGTCGCGATTTGTCAAACACAGTGCTGGTGTAGGACTCGCACATCGACCTGATGGCGGTGTCGTTCCAGTCGCTGGGACAAGTCACGATCACCTCACCACCGCACTCCCTCGAGAAGTCGTCCAGGTCGTCCGGCTTGGCCGAGTCCATCTTGCAGTGGTGGGACTCCCCAGAGACATCGAGGGTCCATAGACTGAGCGATGGGTCGAAGCGCACGCCGCCAACGATGTCGCCGGCGTTGACACCGTGCTGCACGCTGGGACACTCGAGGCGCTTGCTCCAGAAGGCGAGTGGCTCGGCGGCGCCATGGTCCCAGCAGGCGGCACAGAAGACATTTGCGAAGGTGTGGCCTGTGGGGCGGTGCGTGACGGGTGTGCTGGCCAGTAGGTCTGGTGATGGCGTATCTGCCTGTTCGCACAGCCTTCGGACCCCATCGTGCGTCCAGGTGCGCGGACACGACTTGAACACATACCGCAGTCCATACTGGCGCAGCAACACGCAGGCAGCCTGAGGGGCGGCGGGGCTGAAGTGAGGCGAGTCCTCGCAGCAGTCGGCGTAGTCCCTGCACTTGGGGTCGCACTCACAGTTCCTCTTGCTGGCGCCGGGCACTGGAGGGCCGGCGCAGCTGGCCAGACCCCCGCACAGCCTGCGAACAACACAAACACTCCGTGCTCACTTAGCGCTCCACACCTCGTCACATTTCAACAAGGAATCTAGTAGGTGGCTAGGGCTCCTCCAGTGCAGAGCTTTTTCAGATGGAACCAGTTTCGGACAGTCAGGATTGGGAAATGAAGCGGCCACAAACTGTATCATGGACACATACTAGCACTCGCCTCGAGTGATTTCGGAAAACAAAGGAAAAAACTAAATTAAGAAAGTTGAGAGCGGGAATCGAACCCGGATCCTCCTGGATGCGATTTCAGTGTGTTATCACTGCACCAACATTTACAGTAACAAGGAATTTCCTGAAGGCCAAGTTTAACACGAGACTTTTCTGCAAGCAAGAACCTTAGCCAGGCTATGACTATCTTATTTTTAATACATTGACATTTGTTATTATTCTTAACCTAAAATATATAAACAAAATAAAAACGACATTATATTCTACTTATACTACTACAGTTCCCCTAATTAGACATGATGATACCAAAAATTTGATCATCATTGCAAGCACATTTAACAGAAATGGAAGAAAAACGTTCGTCTAACTTCTTCAAAGTTTGAAGATTTAAAAAATGCCTTTAATTTACGTACCTCAAGAGTAGACAAATTTAGTCGAGTCGCATGCAATACGTTTTTAATGCTTCACAGATGGCACCCGGCACATGTGCTAGGTACCAACCAGCCGCTATGTTGTAACATCACCGGACAACCATTTTAGATTTGAATGACTTTGACCTTGAAAAAGCGCTCGTGACCTCGTTACCGCACCAGCGACCTTCGATTAGCTGAAACCCAACAAATTCCAAAAAAATTGAGAAAAATACAAAAAATTACAAAATGTCTAAAAAATTCTAAAAATCGAGTAATATATAACACTACCCAACCCTACCCCTGGCTCAGGCTAACCACCAACCCACACCACCAACGGTCCACAATTATACAAAATCGATAAAACAACAATTTAATTACAATAGTAAAAAAATACAGAGGAAATAATTATGTACAAAATGCAAAAACAAATTTGGATGGGTGTGAAACTGAGTGTTCGATTCTCATACAAATGGCAGAGCACAGCAACTCCCTGGTATGTTGATTAGCAGGTGAGCGGGCCCTTGCCAGTTTTTATTTGCTATTTATTCGGTAAGCCCCCAAACTTACAAGGCAACAAAATCAGATTAAAATACGAACTGGCCATGCCAGTCAACAACACCACTGAACTATATGAACTACCCATACCACAAGGCCTTTCCAGCCATCCAGTCTAACGACCATCAAGATAAGCCAACCATAACATCTGCTAATGCCGATCAGTAGAACAGTCATACAGAATGACCCTTCCTAGAAGATCCTAACTAAGGTTCATACCGACAAACCATACCAGCCGACCAGGCTACCCAAGCAGATCAGCCAACTATACCAACCATCCATACTAACCAACGACTGACTCCTGCCTCCTGCCGATTAACTCCTGCCAACTGACTCCTGCAGACTGACGCCTGCAGACTGACTCCTCTTCCTCTTCTGAAATCCTCCTAAGTAATTCTCACCAATCCTTAGTAATCCTCCTCACCAATACTCCTCATCAAAACTCACCAATCGCCAGTAGTCCTTCTCACTTATCCTTATCCCATCCTCAGCAATCCTTCTCATTAATCATCACCAATCCTCAGCAATCCTCCTCACCAGTCAACCAATTCTCCTCACCAGTCAACCAATCCTCAGAAACCCTCCTCAGCAATCCTCAGAAATCCTCACCAATCCTCAGCAATCCTCTGTAATCCTCATCACCAACCCACATCAATACTCAGTAATCCTCATCAATCTTTTCTCTGCAATCCACATCAATCCTCAGCAATTCTCACCAATTGTCTCCAATACTTACTAATCCTCATCAGAAAATCCTTACCAAATCTCCTCCACAATCCTTACCAATCCACACCAATCCTCAGTAATACTCCTCACCAATCAACACCAGTACTCATAAATCCTCCTCACCAATCCTCAACAACCCTCCTAGCATTCCCCAGTAATACTAACCAATACTGTGCAAACCTCAGTAATCCCCATCACCAATACTCACCAACCATCACCAATCCTCTTCAGGAATCGTCCTCTGCAAACCTCACCCATCCTCGCAAATCCTCCTTAGCAATCCTCACAAATCCTCAGTACTCCTCCCTACCATCCTCACCAATCCTCACGAATTCTCAGTAATCCTCGCCAATCCTCTGCTATCCTTACTGATCCTCAGTAATTCTCACCGATACTCAGCCAAAGTGTTCCTGATTTTCTCAAAAACATTACTCAAAATGTTCCTTATTCCTCAAAAATGCTTTATTCCTCAAAAAATGCTTCTCTCCTCAAATACAATCCTAAAAAAAATTCCTCATTCCTGAAAAAATATTCCTCATTCCTAAAAAAACATTCCTCAAAATATTCCTCATTCCTCAAAAACTCTTTATACCTCAAAAAATTCTTCATTCCTCAAAAATATTCCTCATTCCTGAAATCTCTCATAAAAATATTCCCCATTCCTCAAAAAACATTCCGCTAAAACATTTCTCATTGGCCATTCTCTTTTTCAGATGAGGCATTACTCACTTCTTCGTCAGCACAATCATTAACAAGTATCTTTTCCTCTGTAGAAGGAGTATCGTTTGCAACATTAGTCTTCGCAGTTACTAGTGCTACATTATTTTTTCGAAGCCCGTTCAGTTCACGTGTCAGTTTAGCAAGGATATATTGCATGCGAACCGATTGTATGGAACACTGTTCGTTGCTTGTATAGATCATAGTTCCTCGCCTTCTGTGAACATATTACGCAATGTATTGTCAACAGGAGGAAGCGGCGTCGTTACATGCCGTTTCTCGGCAAGAGAAGGAACACTATATTTACATACCTTGGCATGTCTATTTAAGTTATCATCTCGTATGAACGGCCTAGGACAGTTTTTGCAGCTAAAAATCACATGAGATGGGTTCTTCGGACATTCACGCTTCTCATGTCGTCGTGTATCGTAGTAGAGCCCATTAACGTTGTCGCAGGCGATTCGACGATGAAGGCGAAATGAGAAGCGTGAATGTCCAAAGAACCCATCTCGTGTGAGTTTTAACTAAAAAATCTATCCTAGGCATTTTCGTCCCACACGACGAAAATGACCGCATGGGTTAAGTATGCCCTAAGCCAACCTATAATCATATTTGTCTGTAATTTCCGAACTATTTAAGAAACAGCTACCACATTCATATCACAGGACCGCCGAAAAGGACCGCCGAGGCAAGTATGCCATAAGCCCACTTATAAGCGTAGTTGGCTGTAATTTCCAAAAATTTTAAGATAGAGCCACCAAATTCTTAACGTAGGTATCACCACCGACGAAGAAAAGTTTCGCAGGGTCAAGTAGGCCATATGCTCACTTATAAGCAGAGTTGGCTATAATTTCGGAACCATTTAATATACAGCCACCAAATTAATAACATAGGCATCACTTCCGATGACGAAAAGGATCACAGGGTCAATTACACCTTAGCCCTTCGTATAAGCATGGTTTGGTTGGCTAACATTTGCTAACCACAGAAACTATAGTCACCAAATTCATATCATAGGCATTACCTCCGACGACAAACAGGTTGTTAGGGCAAGTACATGTTAAGCCCTCTTATAAGCATAGTTACCCGACATTTCCTACCCACCGAAGCTACGACCACCAAATTCATATCACATACATCACTTACGACTGGAGATAGGACGAGTAGGCCTTAAGCCGAGTTATAATCATAGTTAGTCAGTATTTCCAAACATTTGAATTTTGGGAATGTGACACGACCATATATGCATGTAAAGAAAATAAAGGTAAATATGCAAGTGCTTTGCAAAGTTACCATTGCATGTAGGAGTGTAATGTCTGAAATAGCACACACTTATGCATCGACCTGCATGCACTTGACAATCGCCCACCACAGCCCTTGCTGTCTGCTACTGCAGGTATCTACTAAACTCAGATCCCCTCAGCAACAGCTAGCCTCCCTTCGCCCACGCCATCCAGGCTGTATATATATGTGAAAATATATACATAAATAAACTTTAGAATGGGTAACATACAACAAACAACTACACTGAAGAGCAAAAAAAAAACTGGTGCACCTGCCTAATATCGTTTAGGGCCCCCGCGAGCACGCAGAAGTGCCACAAGACGACGTGGCATGGACTCGAATAATGTCTGAAGGTATGCAGGAGGCGTTGAAATCTGCGCCAATTTGAGAAAGAGTTGCATGTCTGTCATGTTTAATGATTCTCGTCAGTCGTCATTTGTCCCGTTCGTTCAAGATCTTTTTCCGGCCGCAACGATGTCGAAGATTTGATGTTATACCGGATTCCCGATATTCATAGTACACTCATGAAATGGTCGTACGCGAAAATCTAAATTTTATCGCTACCTCGGAGATGCTATGTCCCATCTCTCGTGCGCCGACTATAACACCACGTTCAAACTCTCTTAAATCTTGATAACCTGCCGTTGTAGCAGCAGTAACCGATCTAGCAACTTTGCCATACGCTTGTTGTCTTATATAGGCGCTGCCGACCACATCGCGTTACTCTGATTGGTTCTATACCTCTGTTATTTGCATACGCACGGCTATACCAGTTTTTTTTGGCTTTCCAGTGTATATGCTAAAAAAGCAAGATATGTACAATCCATGATATACATAGTCGTGGGTAACTGTAAAATACACCTATAGTCATATAAACGAACACCGCCAGTCTGACACAAGGGCCGGCGGCCCAAGTCATCGCTGGCATAGGTAACCCTTAACAACCAGCCATATAATGAAAAATGTAGGTGTATACAATTGCACCGATAACAAGACATACATAGTCGCATGTTACATTAAAATATGTACACTTTAATATAAATAAACACCGTCAGCCTAATGCGAGGGTCAAGGAAACCGAGTGTTAACTATATGAAGCCGCCTTGTACATGAAAAAATAAGATCACATAAGCAACAATAAAGAACTGGCATATATGCAAGTACATCACGAGCATAATGTCATTACAAGTCACAATAAATAAAACATATCCGATGGAGCCACATTCCATAACAGTGATATCAGTGTTGCTATTATGCCAAGAAGTTAAGTAAAAGCTAGAATGCACGCCAACATGAGAAAGATCGAATAATCACAAGGTCCAACTGCAAAAATGACTACAATGCGTCAAGTGCGATACACATTATGCAACTTGTTCAGACTGTCTTCCCTTGCTTGCCACAAAACAACAAACCTTTAAACCATTAATCGCGCAAGAGAGACGTCACTGCTACGCGATGATGCAAACAGATATAAAACATAATTATTAAGACAAATAGTTATAAGCATTCAACAAACTATGTATATTGCGTGAGCATCAAGCGCTGTATGTCACGTTAGTCTAAAAAAACCTTTGCGAAGCCGAGAAGCACAGATGTGATAAGGACAATGCTGCTACACATTGATGAAAACTCATCTACAAATAAAATGTAAAGGAAAATAGTTATAAGAACTTACCAAGTTCATGCATATACTGTTATTTTTATATAAATGGTTCACATTCAAAATAAGTACATGTATATAATATTTAAAACGAAATAAATAGTTACCTTGAACTATATAACTGAATTCCTCTAGTAAAGTAAAAGTGCATGTGTGACTCGGTTGGTCTACCGCCCTGGTATGCTTCTCTCTCTCTCTCAGCTATTGTTTTGTGCCATCGCTTTAACTTGCCGAGACCTGCACGGTACACGCACTACCGATTGACCACCTGCACTGCATTACAGATTATCACGATGTTAGTTGATCACGCAATGTCAGCTGGGTCGGATGTGTTCCGCTGGTAGTGTTGTGAGTGTTGGCTCTACTCTGAATGTGATTGTATTGTTTCAGTAGGTACGTAAGAAGGTATTTTACTATTCTGTTGTACTTACCAGGATGGCCTGATATTGTCTAGTATCGTTTAACAGACAGCGCACCTCACCCGACGCTTGTGTAATATGTGGTTGCGCTGGTTGCTAAGTCCTTATAACTTTTTTCTTGTACATTTTATTTTTATACCTATTTCATCAGTGTGTATCAGTGTTGACCATATCTTACATGTGCTTCTCCTCTTTGCAATTTTTTTTTAGTAACATGATGTTTACCGCTTGATGATCGAGCATTATACACTGGTTGTTAAATGCTTATAACTCTTTGCTTTTATAATAGCTTATTTTTTTGTTTGTATCAGGGGGTAGCTGTGACGTCTGTCTTGCGCGACTAGTGGTTTAAAATGTATGGTTTTTTGTGGCATGCAAAGGAACATAGTCTTTACAATTAGTGTAATTTGTATCGCACTTGATGCATTGTAGTCATTTTGAGGCAGGTCCTTATGATTATTTTTTCTTTCTCATGTTGGCATGAATTCTAGCATTTGCTAGATATAACTATTGTAGACTTTGGTTCCATCGTGTTTTTTTTATATATTGTCACTTGATATGGTATCATGCTCGTGATGTATTTCCGCACATGCCAGTCCTTTATCGTTGTTACATGACTGGTTTTCAATGTACAAGGCGATTTCATATATTTTACACTCGGTTTCCTCCAACCCTTGCGTTAGGCTGATGGTGTTTATTATATTAAAGCTTACATATTTTAATGTAACCTGCGACTTCTAATGTCTTGTTATCGGTGTAATTGTATACACCATTATTTTCATTATATTGCTGGTTACATATTACTATATATGAACTTTACAGTTACCCACAACTATGTACATTAGGCATGCAGTGTATTTGTATATATCTTGATTATTGCATATAGTTGTATGTTGTAGGTTACCCATGCTATTGTTTATATATATATATGTCCACATCTATATATACAGCCTGGGTGTTGATGGGCGACGGGAGGCTAGCTGTCGCTGAGTGGGATCCGAGTTTGTAGACAACTGCGGTAGCAGACCGCAAGGGCAGCGGTGGACAATTGTCGAGTGTGTGCAGGTCGATGCATATGTGTGTGTTATTTCAGACACTACACTCCTACATGCAATGGTATCTTTGCGACACACTTGTATGTATACCTTTATATTGTTTACATGCGTATACGGTTGTTACATGTTCCCGAAATTCAAAGGTTTGGAAATGTTGACAGCTATGTTCATAAAAGTGCTTCAGGAATATTGGTCTTTTTCTATTTGATTGCAGTAGGAAGTGATGCCTGTGGTATGAATTTGGTGGTAGTAGCTTCAGTGGGTGTGAAATGAAGAACAACTACTATTATAAGAGTGCTTAAAGTTTACTTGCCATACCACCCTGTTTGTTATCGGAGACGGGGCCTATGATGTGAATTTGAGGACTATAGCTTCAGTGAATGGGAAATTGCAGTCGACTATGCTTATAAGATGCCTTAAAGTTTTCATAGCCATACCAGCTGTTCTTCATCAGATGTGATGTTTATGATATGAATTTGTTGCCTATAGATTCGTTAGTTGGGAAATGGTGCGCGACTATGCTTATAAGTGGATTTAGGCCATGCTAAACCATGCGGCCCTGTTCGTCATCGGAGGTGATTTCTATGTAATGAATTTGTTGACAATCTTAAATGGTTCGGAAATAACATCCTGCTTTGCTTATAAGAGTGCCTAAGGTCTACTTGAACTAGCGGTCCTTTTCGTCGTCGGGGGTGATGCCTATATTATGTCTTTGGTGGCTATATCTTAAAAAGTTCGTAAATTACGATCACCTATGCTTATAAGTGGGCTTAGGCCAAATTTTTCTTGCTGTCCTTTTCGTCATCGGGGGTGAAACCTATTTTATGAATTTCGTGGCCGTATCTTAAACGGTTCAGAAATAACAGCCAACTATGCTTATAAGTGGGCCTAGGGCGTACTTGCCCCTGCGGCCCTTTTCGTCGTCGACGGTGATACCGATGTTATGAATCTGGTGGCTGTATCTTAAATGGTTCGAAAATTACAGCCAACTATGCTTATAGGTGGGCTTATGATGTACTTGACGCGAGCGCGGTGAGGCTCCATGCTGGCATGAGTGGGCAAGCTTCTCTTTGTGTCACGCAAGTGGAATGAAAGAGTATGAGACTCGTCCCCGCAAGTACGCCAATTGAAAGGAGACCAGAAGGAATATTAGAAAACCAAGGTGGCAGCAGACGATGGTGATGAGATAACATCCGAAATGGAGGGCTCGGAAGGTAAGGGAGAGGAAAGGGTGAATGTAAAGGTACCGGAAGGAATATGAGATAACCCCCGATGGGATAGAACGGACAATAGAGAGAAGGAATAAGAGAAGTTGCATGACAGGGCATTGAACTATAACATTCTTCAGACAAGATGGATGGTGCTGGCATGGAATGACAAGAGTGTGAATGTTAGGGTAACCCCTAACCTCTCATTCCCAAAATGGAGTCACTTAACCAAAATGTGGGATCATGCTATTTTCGGATTGAGTGATTCATAAATATTTTGGTAAGGAAGGAAATTCGGGAAAATGTTGAAGTTTTTGAGGGTAAAGGGTAATTCCGAGGGAAAAAAGGGAAATCTAAGATGACCACCGCACTGTGTGGTATTTGCCCTAAAAACCTGGCCAATAATGCTTTTTTTTTAAACCGGTTCCCACCCCTTTGTTAGGTTTCTTCACAAAGCCAGGTAGCTATAGCAACAAAGGGGGAAAACCGCAAAGCGGCTGGCGCGATTCACCGCGCCCCGTTCTCAGTCGGAAGTTACCCTTCGCTTAGTGTGTTGTGTGATTTGTCGATGTGCTCAGATTTTAGTGTTGTTATAAACTCTTGTGGTTTTATGCATAAACAATTTACTGGTTGTTTTTGTTATGGATTCTTCTAACCCAGGTATGTACTTTATGTAATACTACTTTTATGTAATGAAAATCTAGCCAATTTGTGTCAGCACAGCTGACAACATAGGTGTGTTCAACTGTTTGATATATGTGTACTTTAAAATATTTGCTAAGGGTTTTGTTGAACTTCTGAACATTTCTAAGCTCTGAAAAATATTGTATAACATGAAGTATTTAGTACGCAAAACAGTTATAAAAACAGCCGCCCAAAACCGCCCCCCCTTTTTAAACGAATTTTTTGGTTCATACCCTACAATAGTAATTTTTGTTATTAATATTTAGTTTTCTTTTTTTGTTAACAGGTTCTTCTGGATTGAGGTCTATGACTCGAAATGAGTTATATACCATTATGCAAAGGTCAAATGAGTCAACATTTCATGGAAAGCTTCAATTTATGGAGCAAGATATTATAAGTAATTATGCTGAAGATGATCCACTGCTACCTGATGTAAAGCAAAAGCTGTCCATTATTAAACACCAATTCAAACAAAAATGGTTAGCTGCTCGCAAAACAAAAGCAAGATTCGAAGAAAACAATGCCGATTGGCTAAATGGCATTATCTGCTTTCCTAGTACATGTACGTAAAACATAATAGATGCAAACCCCTTACTAGTATTATGTTTCTTTATATTTTGTGATTTTGCGTGTAGTGCAAGGACAAGTTTTTTCAAAATATTTTGTTAGACAATTTTGTATTAATTACTTTTATTGTTACAGGACACAGTCCCGGTCGTCCTCAGAAGTCTTTTATAGACTCAAGTGAAAGAAGCAAAAGACGGAAAACCGAAGAGCTTCGATCAAAAGACGTGGAAGAGTTGACGTATGCGACCCAAATGAAACTGCGAGAGTCGGGCAAGGTTGATGCTTCGAAAGTAGTAAAATATCTTATGAAAAGTCCTCGGAGAGCGACGAAATACGTTAAAGCTATGAAACAAAGTAGTGAAGACCAAGAGCAATCTCGCCAGTTGTCGCATGTACGTGCTTTGTCTATGTTTACAGAAGCAGGACTTACTAAAGCCCAATATGAAATAATACGAGAAACGAATAAAAGCTTTTTTCCGTGCTATTCTGTCCTCCAGAAAGTAAAAAATGAATGTTATCCGGAAATCCATTGAGTAACCGAGACATGTGCTGAAATACAAGTGCAACCTGGATGTCCTTAATAGGCTGCTTTTAACTTCAGACCCTGCAATTACAGGGATGCGATGCTTTTCACATAAGAAAAAAAAAGCCATTATCATATGATGTTCAAAATATGTTATCAGAAAGTGACCTTATAAATATAAATGTTTTAGAATATAGTAGTAGTGAAGAATAAATGCTTCGTTTCAAAACTAAATCGTTGTCTTATTATTTTTCACTCCACAATTTAAACAAAATGATGTTCTGTAGCTGTTAGTGGCATACAATATTTTTGGCCAGGTTTTGGGACCAAATACTACACTGTGCGCCGTGGCAGCCAGTTGAATACTTAAATATTCCTCAATTTGTAAAAAAAATTTAGATTTTTTTTTTTCAATTTTGAAAATTTTATTTTGTGGAAAGGGGGAATTTTGGATTTAAGGTTATATCCAAAGACACGACACTGTGTCAGAGTCAAGAGTGCAAGGTCAAGGTCAGTCAGATCCAATGTAAGGTTCGGGTGATGTCACAACTTGAAGGTCTGTTGGTACCTAGCACCTTTGCTGGGTGCCATTTCTGTCCCATTTAAAATACATTGCGCCCTACTAGCCTATACTATTCTCTTCTCAAGGTTTTTAAAGTACGAGCCATTCACGGTTACTTCACGCATTTTTAAAACCCTGCTAATGTTCTACTTTTGGTTGCCGATTACATATCCTTCCACTACATGTAAACACAAACACTGCCATGTAACTTAAACGTTTTAACTGTCAAACACGTTGTTTACTGTTTTCAGCTATTCAAGTAATTCTGCCATTTTTCAAAAACAATTTCGTAGGAATGTTTACAATTTATGCCATTAACTATATTTAGATCAGCTTTATGACTTTTTAACAATATCTGTATTTACGATAGTTCTTATACAAGATTTTACACATTACACACATAATAAACGTTAATATTTTGCTGCGACAGTGTTTAACCAATGTTACAACTGCCGGGGAAAGAACTATTGTATTTAGCCTCTTGTTAATGATATGTGTTGGGTTATTTCGTTAAAAGGACGGGCTCAGAGTTTATAAATAAATCTTTAAACCAAGGACCAACCAGTGTCGCTTACTTTTTGTACGTAGCAGTGACAAACTTAGAAGATAGCAGTGGTCATGCACACAAATAGGTCTACTATAACTTTTACTCCACTCTTATTTATTGCATAGGTGCTTAGTTTATACTAAGTTTATTTAATTATTTATTAAAATTTTTTGGCTGGGTTTAGTATTTGGTTGGGATTGTGGCAAACATTCAAATCACAAAAACGTATGGACGTTACACAATTGTGTTTCAAACACCTTGGGCAAAGTTACAATAATGTGATAAATAAACAGACGTGAATTTCAAATAATTAATGTCGTCATAAAACAGTTCACTGTTAAAACATTTAAATTTTGCACGTTTAATATTTGCAATCACACACGCATTGGTCGAGTGTAACGTTGACACATTCTGCATCCCTATATTTTTATTCGTCAGAAGACGCGCTCTGGCGAAACTCACAGGCGGACGACCGCAATAAATACTAAGGGTTTTGCTGACGTGCCGGAAGAATGACGCCAGGAAGACGCTGCTGTGCCTCGCAGCTGCAAGGCGTGCTACCAAAGGTTCCTGCACATGCAAATGTTCCTGCACGTGCAGACGATATCCGGACACAGTGGAAGACGCACGTGCGCGGGCACAGCTGCGTTTTGCAGCTGCCAAGGGACGCCGAGATCACACCATCGGCTGCGTCCGTCCCAGGCTGGCTACCGCAATAAATCATGAGAGCTTTTGGCGAGCGGGCGGGAATAATAGCCACACGATATCCGGGGACAGCAGAAGGAACACGTACGCCGAACCAAGAGGCCACCCAAGTGTTCCCGCACGTGCAGAACAGAACAATAAACTTCCATGCCAGAATCAAGGGGCGACACCGGGCCCGCCGGGCCATGTGCGGATCACAGGAGCAGCGGCCACGTGTTTTACGACCCAGGGGGCCGCAGCGAGCAGCCCGGCCACGTGCAGAGAGGACGCTAGTTCAATATAGCGAACGAGCATACGAAACCACGAGGAAACGGGAGGAACAGGGCAGTCGGCCGACGGGAATCGTGGAGCGCAGAGTGGATCCGAGACGAGACGCCAACGGCAGTCGGCCGTCGTCAACCGAGCAGTGCTGAGTGGCGCCGAAAGGAGGAGTTCGAGTCCGGGCGTCGAGACGCCCCCAAGTGCCGGAGCGGTCCCAGGTCGCCAGCCGAGAGAAGACCAGCGCCTCAAGCCAGATAAGTAGAGTCATACAGGAAGTGTGAAGAATCTTGCCCCCCCTGGACGCAAATCGCCGCGTCAAGCAATACGTAGCCTACGTAGCAAAAGGGAAGGGGAAGGTTGTCTCGTGTGTACATGTAGAAGTGACCCTGTTAAGTATTAATAAAACTGACTTATGTTAACCCACAAGGAAGGTGAATTTATTGGTAAATTGGACCTAGGGACAGTAGCGTCGACATATTCCCACGCCCTAACACCGAGGGCTAGCATCAAGTGCTGGCACCTCACGCCGAGAACAGATTCAATACCTACTATACGCCATAGCAATAGGGGGGTATCAACGTAAAGGCAACAATACTCTTTCACTCGAAGCGGTCACATCACTCATTACAGCATATTTATTCTTGCCTTGGAAACACAGATTTATCAAAATATCATACCTTGCTTAGGTAGGTTTAAAAAAGACAAAGTGCGCAAACTTGATGCCGTAATTTTAAGTATTTTCGTAGGAAGAGAAAAATACCACTTCGTTCAGCTACAAGTAACACGCCATATCATCCCGCCAGTTGCCACTTCTACCAACTTCTGATTTTTAACTGTATCGACATCACATCTAAATATGTTGTAATAAGTATTCAAAAATTAAAATCTCGTTTCAGTTTTAAATTACAAATTCAAAAATCACTAGATTTGCTGTAACAAGTATTAAATATACTAAAATTGAAACCATGGTTAATTTTCCTGCCAGTACTAGCGGTGCTAAATTTCCCCTGAGAGAGAGAGGGGAGAGAGAGAGAGAGAGAGAGAGAGAGAGAAGCTCCGTTCCGCCTATTGAAGATTTTTCCTAGGACGAAAAAAAAGCACCATGTCAATATGGCCTACGCACCGTAATTTTCTATGATCTTTTAACTGTAACAATGAAATACGTTTCCATCAGTGCTACCGAAAATCTTAAATTTTGAATAGGCAGCGTTTAATTTACATATAGCATACCAAAAAACTAGGTTAGAACAATATTTTAACTTTGAAATATTTCTTACTAGCCGTTGGCAACACATCGCTGCTTTCACTGATTTTAATTCTTATTGAATATGAAATAAATATTACAAATTATAGAAAATACTAAGTTTAATTTTATTTATTCAAGAATCAATGTTAATCACAGTGTGATATATTTGTGGTATACAAGTTATTTAAAAACACGTTGACGTGTTACTCCTCGACAGATTTTTCAAAAGTTTGTTTCTAAATATCCGATGAAACGGAGAATGGACAATACTTATAAAATAATTTTGTTGCAAAATTAAACACCTGTTTTTCATTAATACATAAGAATTTTTACAGAATTATTTTACAAAGCTTGCAAGCCTAATATATAATATCACGTGTTGGTGATCAGAATTTAAATCTTTCTATCCCACTTGACACGAAGTTTTTAATACTTAAAAAAAAAAAAGTATACAATTGTACATGAAAAATATGTTCTAAATTGCTAGTGCTGAAAAAAAATTGCAATGTGGAACGACACCGGCATAAAAGGTAAACATCTAAGGAATAAACATTTTCTCGAAATATTNTTTCATTAATACATAAGAATTTTTACAGAATTATTTTACAAAGCTTGCAAGCCTAATATATAATATCACGTGTTGGTGATCAGAATTTAAATCTTTCTATCCCACTTGACACAAAGTTTTTAATACTTAAAAAAAAAAAAAGTATACAATTGTACATGAAAAATATGTTCTAAATTGCTAGTGCTGAAAAAAAATTGCAATGTGGAACGACACCGGCATAAAAGGTAAACATCTAAGGAATAAACATTTTCTCGAAATATTGTGAAATTGATATGAATGGTATTTTTCAGAAAATCATATTGGTTCATTTAGCCATTTAATGTGCATTAAAACTAGTTTATAGATGGGGAGGGGTGAGGGAGATTGTATTTATCGTAGCAGTGCTAAAATTGCACACTATAATGGTTCTAAAATAAATATAAAAGTCTATAATATGAGACGAATACGATGAGAACCGAAATATTTTTGTAAAAACTATTATACTAAACGTCTTTAACAGTAATTGTAGTTTTTAACCTGTACACTATGTGGAAATAATATCACACACCAGGCTGCATAAATAGGAATGTTAAGTGTCACTACGATACACGGTTGAATCTTTCCTACGCAGTCGCATTTTTCTCTTTCCTGAGCACATCTAGGAACATTACCACATATGTATGAGGGAAAAAAAAATCTACCATTCACCGTATCCCATTATACGTATATACTGATATGGTATATTTACGATTAATTTCTTGGTTTTGGTTTAGATCAGTAATATTTAGGTCCCATCTGTATATTATGTGCTGATACTGCTAGCGAATGTATAACGAAAGCGAGGTAACTGAATATTCTTTTAAGTCACTATCGCAAAATACATTTTATTATACACACTGGAAATTTATTATTGTTTATGCTGNTTCACCGTATCCCATTATACGTATATACTGATATGGTATATTTACGATTAATTTCTTGGTTTTGGTTTAGATCAGAAATATTTAGGTCCCATCTGTATATTATGTGCTGATACTGCTAGCGAATGTATAACGAAAGCGAGGTTACTGAATATTCTTTTAAGTCACTATCGCAAAATACATTTTATTATACACACTGGAAATTTATTATTGTTTATGCTGNACTGAATATTCTTTTAAGTCACTATCGCAAAATACATTTTATTATACACACTGGAAATTTATTATTGTTTATGCTGCAATGAAAAATTAGAGGCATTGTTATGTAAAGATACATTAAAATAAAATATTCGATAGTCGTTACAACTATTTCACTTATACTTTCCAAGAAACATTTTGTTGCCGACAAAAAAAAATGTGCACGATAATATGCAAATTGATAAATACTTAAACCATATAGTTATCGCTAACATATTGGTTTTTTGCAGGAAATATATGGAATGGCTACAAACAAATATTAAGATAGCAGCATTATCACTCCTATCGTCCAGAGTAAAACAATTTGCTGCGACAGAAAAACTATGTACGTTTTAATCTACGCATGTGCACTGGCACAAATATGACGTCTGGCCGCGACGTCATATTTGACCCCTTTTGTCTTGAATCAAGCTACAAACGAATTCATGAGGGGCATTAGTAAGAAATCGGAGATGAATAACATGATCCATTTATTCAAAGTACGTAAATGTTACACATAGGTGATTCCAGGGAACAAACTTTCCGCGAGGTGGAGTGTAAATTGCTTGTAGTTCACTCGTTAGATTTGCGCTGTGGTCATGTGCTCAAGTCAAATCCCGCAACACCGAGAGATATGGCGCATTGGTAACTCACGAAAATATAATTCTAGAGGACTCGGTTCAATTACTGGTCTGGCCATTCTCCTTTCGGGTTTTTAATGGTTGTCCAAAATAACTCCAAAGATTATTAATAAAGGTTTTAGCTAATTCATTCAGTGGTCCTGCTGTCAACGAGGCGTTGAACCATAACTTGTCAGGTCCATTGACCAGTATTGCTTCTAGAATCGTAACATTTTTGCTGTGACAAACAAACACATTATTGCCAAACAACACGCTTAATTTATTTGTGACCACAAAAGCCCTTTTGCGATTACCAATAAATATTGAAAAAACAAAAACAACTAATTTCTAGTGCTACAAAATAGTTTGTGATGTATAAATCAATAAAATAATTTTGTGGCCAACAAAAAAAATCATTTTTGCAACTAAAAAAAACTGTTTTTTTTTTCATTGTGTGAAATTTACTTCATGCCATACAAAATATAATTTTTCTGGTGATACTCCGTTTACTAAATTGCACCAATAAGCTGTCACCTGTAGTGCACTACTGCGATCCAGGAAACATTATACTTATTTCTTTATGTTAGTTTGATTTTCAGATGAAAAAACCCGTTATGATAAAAGAATAGTAAATGGGTGCCACATTATACAAATTAAGAAGAAAGTCCCATTACCCCCTACGTAATAGGGTGTGTAGTAGGCATTATTAAATTTTAAATATTCCTAAATCTAAATAGGAGGATAAAATTTAATCGAATGAGGGTATAGTCAAAAAGTTATTCCGAAGTGTCTGTGTGTACGCCATCATTTTCATAACAGAGTATTATTCGTCTCCAAGTACAGTGTGGAATTCTCCGCAGCATTGCATTCTGTTTAATTCACTCCACAAAGCATTATCACACGATGACAGGTCTGGAACTTCGGGGTGGCTGCTGGCAACTGTGCCGGACCTCACCCAATTCAATTGTTTCGGAACATATCGTTCAGATATTTACCTTACCAAACCTGTCCGATAAGTCCTCGCTCTGGCAGTTAAGGGATAAGTCATTCATGTAACATGGCCAGATAGGAAACGTGGTTTACAGACCTTCAAAGAAATAAGGTCCAAAGAGGGTTGTGGCAGACATTACAGCCCACATCATCACATACAGAGGGTTTCCTTCCAGTTCTTCAAAGAAGTGGAGATTATCCTTACTCCAGAAGGTTGCTAGCAGGCACTATAAAACAACTGATGAACTGATAGAAGCATGCATTTGCATCCATCACTCCAGAAATGCTGTGGAGGATTACACATCGTACTTAGAGACGAATAATACTCTGCTATGTAAACGATGGCGTACACACAGTCATTTTGGCGTAACTTGTTGACTATACCTTCACTTGATTACGTGTTATCCTCCTAAATGTGTATGAAAATATTTAATTATACCATGTACCCCATTACTTAGGTGGTAATGGGACTTCCCGCTCATCCTGTATAATAAAATATTTTAGTGAATTTCGAATAAAAAATTTTAAATTGAAAACAAATTGCTTTATTTATAATATTCTCAAAAACTACTTTGTTAGGCACGAGGAAAAGTTAAATGAATTATTTCAAAAACTATATAAGCAGTCAGTACAAAGATAAGAGCTTTATACAGGTGGTTCCGGAAATCACCCAAAATATTCTGGGAGGTGATTCCTTGTGGAAAATGGGGAGACTTATGTATTGCAACTTATAACCTAGCCCAACTCCTAAGGGAGATATCCACCCTTGAAAATCGAGTTTATAATTCGTATTCTCGTAACATATCGAAAACGGCATTGAATTAAACAACGATTTTCTGAACAATGTTTAGTGTTATTAAGATCTTCAACACATGAAAAAAGACCATCGTCTACATACAAAAATAGGGGTGGCCGCCCTCTATAATAGCATGCAATTGTTTTGCCCTCATGTGATATGACATTTTGAAGCAGTCGTCTGAACCAGTGTATCCTATTTAACAAAAAAGGTACTCGTGTAGCAAGTGCCCAGGACACGCCGTTTCTTTTTAAAACGCACACAAAGATGTCAGTGGCGACGTTACAATGCCTGATATGTAGGCAATACCTGTATAATCTTCGTGACATCGCACATGTGCTTTACACCAGAAGCACAAAATATCAGCGGCAAACGAAATATCTTTACTGCTGCAGTTTTATGCCTTTAAGGTACACGGTGTCTGCAGTAGTTGTTCGAAATGTCCACCCNCGAAATATCTTTACTGCTGCAGTTTTATGCCTTTAAGGTACACGGTGTCTGCAGTAGTTGTTCGAAATGTCCACCCGAATTTTCTGTGCAGAGAGTATAGCGTCGTATCGTAGACTGGCGTGCAGTGACCAACATATTAGCACTACCCTTTACATCACCAATGGAGGTCGCAATGCACCCAATGAGGTCCTCCACTGTGGTTACAGGTGTCTGGTAAACCTGTGTCTTCACATGGCCCCATAAAAATAATCCATGAGTTTCAAGTCGGNCGAAATATCTTTACTGCTGCAGTTTTATGCCTTTAAGGTACACGGTGTCTGCAGTAGTTGTTCGAAATGTCCACCAGAATTTTCTGTGCAGAGAGTACAGCGTCGTATCGTAGACTGGCGTGCAGTGACCAACATATTAGCACTACCCTTTACATCACCAATGGAGGTCGCAATGCACCCAATGAGGTCCTTCACTGTGGTTACAGGTGTCTGGTAAACCTGTGTCTTCACATGGCCCCATAAAAATAATCCATGAGTTTCAAGTCGGNCACTGTGGTTACAGGTGTCTGGTAAACCTGTGTCTTCACATGGCCCCATAAAAATAATCCATGAGTTTCAAGTCGGGCGATCGTGGCGTCCATGCTACAGGACCTGCGTGGCCAATCCACCTCCCTGGATACACGGCGTCAAGGTACCATCGCGCATTTTGTCCGAAGTGACAAAATGCGTGACGGTGTTCTTGCAGGCACATACTGTACATCTGCGAATTTAGAGGTCCAGGGAACTTGTACGGTTCAATTAGCTACGTGTCAATAATACTAGCCCAGATTTTTACCGAGAACCTTTGTTGGTGACCCTGCATTACTGTGGCATGGAGATTTGTATCATCCCATAAATTATTCTTACTTTAGCATATACCGTCTTGGCTGAAGGTGCGCTCATCCGTAAACAGAATCATCCGTAGAAAGTCGGGGTCGTCAGCCACACGCTGCAGGAATCACTGTGCGAATTCTGCTTGAGGTGGAAAATCATGCAGGAGTAATGCCTGAACACGCTGCACACAGTACAGTATTCGTGCAGAGCATCCCATACCACAGAGTGAGCCGCTCGAACTGTTCTACCAACGCTGTGGGTACTAGTTGACGGGTTGTCAGCAAATATACGTAGCACATTCTCTTCGAAATGTGGNTTGACGGGTTGTCAGCAAATATACGTAGCACATTCTCTTCGAAATGTGGCGTGCGCCTCGATCGTGGTCGGCCACCGGTGTGAGGATGTTGGCCAACAGAACCTGCAGACCAATTATGACATGTTTGAAATCCAGTCATACTGCATGCGGAGGCCTACAGTATCATTTGACCAGGGATGAAAGAGCAACCGTTCAACAGTCCATCGCTGCCAGCTTGTAGTAGCAAACTCTGTACTACGCGAAACTTACTCGTATGACTTAAGTGGGAAATATAATAACTTAACACAATCGTATGTTGTGCATACGAACTAACATGCCTTGTCTTTGTATTCTCACGTAGACACGCATAAACGTTGAAACGAGTCAGCAAGTACCAAATAACTGCACTGTACAATTATCATTATGACGGTTAATGTACTTGTTTCCCTTATGCGTTGGTCAACTGCGACGAACGTCCCATGATTAGAGGTCACGCGGTTGGGGCGTCTCTGCTGGTACAAATTACGTTCTCTCAGACCACTGCAGCCTGCCGCACTGTACATCAAATGCATGTCAGCCAATTCCTCCCACGTAAACCTCGACATGCTGTCAACACTGCAGTACTACACGCGTCTAAGGCCAGCACACACCTTCTGTCTCGTGTCACTTGTGCTCTAGTCTCCCCACTATCGGTTGTTGACGATATGTTTACCTCANCAGCACACACCTTCTGTCTCGTGTCACTTGTGCTCTAGTCTCCCCACTATCGGTTGTTGACGATATGTTTACCTCAGCGTGGCCTATGTGCCAGGTATTGTAACGTCGCTGCTGACATGTTCGTGTGCGTTATGAAAGGAAACGAGGGTTCCTTGGCACTTGCAACACGAGGACCTTTTTTGTTCAGCAGGACGTACTTGTTTAGACGACGACATCAGAATNGGGTTCCTTGGCACTTGCAACACGAGGACCTTTTTTGTTCAGCAGGACGTACTTGTTTAGACGACGACATCAGAATGTCATATCACATGATGGCAAAACAATTGTATGCAGTTAGAGGGTAGCCACCCCTATTATTTGTATGTAGGCGCACGGCCTTCACACTGGTTTTTTCATGTTTCGAAGATCTCGATAATACTAAACACTGTTCAGAAAATCAGGATTTAATTCAACGCTATTTTCGATATGTTGCGCAAATGCGACTTATAGACTCAATTTTTAAGGGAGGATATCGCTCTTACGAGTTAGGCCCGTTTTACACAAGGAATCACCTCCCAAAATATTTCGGGTGAGTTTCCAAACAATCTGTATAAGAAAGGAGAAGATACATTTTCCAAGGTACCAAAATCAGATTGGTCCAGGCACGAAACCAACTTTATGTTTGAGTTCTGATAACGTCATGAATCAAATTGGCTGTGACAAGATTGCAATCTTAGATGAAGCTTTAATCAAGCTAAATAGTTTACATACACCAGCCATTTGAATTTCGGCGCTAGTAGCTTCAATCACTAAATTTACGACACCCAGAAAATATTTCGAATTCTCACACTCTCAGCTTTAACAAAGAAACAGTGAACATTTTTTTTCACTAAGAAATGTATAGACGGAAAAAAGGCGTGAGGCACAACGATTTTCAGTGTAGATAAATCAGGTTTTGATAGAGTGAAAAATTAAATATTCAGATATTGTACCCTCTTGAACAGCAAAAGTGACGTTAATGCTGAAAACTGCACATTTTGCAAAGAATGTCTCGTACACAGAAGATTTATGCTTTTCGTTGCAACTCAGATTTTTTAATTTTTCGTTCAATGTACATTTTTTTTATTGAGGATACTAGTATAAGGACCTATGGTGCTGTTTGGGAAACACAAGTCCTAAAGAGCTATATGCGCATTGACTGTAAGATGTTACTCGATAAAAACAAAATTTAATAAACAATTACATGTTAAAATAACGAGCAGAGTGATCACCTGTGTATATGCACCTGCAAATAAATTTATAGTTTTCCAAATATTAAAATATTTTTAATTTTTCATCCTTTCCTGACGTACATGCTACTTATTTAGGATTNCATTGACTGTAAGATGTTACTCGATAAAAACAAAATTTAATAAACAATTACATGTTAAAATAACGAGCAGAGTGGTCACCTGTGTATATGCACCTGCAAATCAATTTATAGTTTTCCAAATATTAAAATATTTTTAATTTTTCATCCTTTCCTGACGTACATGCTACTTATTTAGGATTCAAATATTCCGTATTAAACTTTACGAGCTACACATCGTTGTTCCGAATGAAACTTCTTTGTTCAACTGTAATTGTTTACGTGTCTGAAGCGATGCCCACTTATTGACGCGAGGTTGAATTTGTACATTTTCTTGAGCGGGAATCCGGATTTTTACGAATAAACTTTATGAACGGTAAATATATAGCCGCCCATTGGGTGAAAGGATAAGAAATGTTTAACAACGCAGAGATTCTGGCAACAGTAAACGTATTAAGAATGTAATTTAGACGGGACGCTCAAGGATAAACATATTGTTGTTTTTATAGCAGTTGAGAGATGGTTTAACGAACATGACCATTATATTTTCCAAACTATTAAAGAATTGGCACTTGTTATGGTTTGAAATGAATTTGATATATGTGATACAATTGTTCGTAGAAAGAGAAAAATGTTGAAATATTCATTTAAAAACAAAAAGACAATATACATATCTTCCAGTTTTAACTAACTTTCTCATGAGCAGATGATGAAAGATGTATGCCACCAAAACTAAATTCCAAATGACTATAATAGTGGTAGTACCATCCAAAAACATGTCTTCCATGGACTTGCTGCACATTGAATATTAATCTGGATATAATCAAACCAAAATAAAAAATGCCACCAGCTTTCCCGCAATTTTTAACGCATACTAGTGTTGAGAGATTCTTCTCTTTATTACACGAAAATATTGTATCGGAGGGTTTTTTAATATTTTTGGACTGCAGTGGTCAATGATGAAAATGTCGCGGATGTTGAACGTACGTTTACACAAACGGTTATTTTTTCGTACAAATTACAATACGTTAGAATGTACGAGTCAAATATGCTGCGTATTGTTCTTGAATGCTCGGGTGTCTGTATTTAACTTTGAAATAAACATGTGCACCAATTTTGTGTAAAGTTAAATAATATATTTTCACTCGTCAGGAGTCTATAAATCATTGAAGTTAATAAAAATTGAGGAGCTATAAGTGTAATAACTAAAATATATATTTGGGGAGAACATTTCTGTTGAAGTATTCAACTGAATGTCTAAAATGAGATTTCCAAACGATCTTATGTAGATATAGCCGAAGAAAACTTCATCCAACACAAATCGACTTCAATACTTTGGTTGAGCTTCCAAATAACTGCACATATTTAAGTTATCATTGAGCATATAATTCCTCGACCATGTGGACGACTCATTCCTCGTCTGCGGAAGTGATGGAAAAATGTTCAAAAATACGCTCCAGAACTGAAACAAGGCTGGAAATGATAACTATCTCAGTAAAGAAACTGAAAACCAGTAGAAGAAGGATACACGACGATCGCCAATTTTAAGCTAAATCACTTATATAAGCAGATAAATAAACTTTCCATTTTAACATTTTATCTTTTAGGCGTCAGAAAAAAAACTACACAAACCTCTCGGTGTTGTCAAATACTGTAAGCAACCAGTATTTAATTTTAATAAATTCCTCGATTGTTGGGAAACAGCGGAAATTATATTATACAGCTTTAATTTNAGCAACCAGTATTTAATTTTAATAAATTCCTCGATTGTTGGGAAACAGCGGAAATTATATTATACAGCTTTAATTGTAGTATGGGTCAGCGGTAAAGCTATTGTTACAACGACACTTCTTCTTAGTTCTCAATGTCAGATAATTCATTTATACTGAAATACATTTGTTAATATTAACTGAATTACTAACGGTGAAAAGAAAAGCTCATTTCACGTATTATTGTGATACTCACGGAGGAGTTTTCTAACATGCAAAGCATTTGCATTTGCAGCTACTACAAATAATGCTTAAGAAATAGTCTTCGTGGCAGCACTCATTATGTTACGAATTGCATGCTTTTCCCTCGTCACTTATACTTCGCTTGCGTCATAGCGGGCTTGTCAAACCAATAATATGTTTTCGCCCCGAAGAGGATAACAAAAATATTTTATATCGCGTAGTTATAAAAAGCGTATTGCATGTTTGTACTTAATATCGCAAAACGTAATAATATGAATTTGTAAATGTTACTATGAATTGATTTCAGAAATAGGTTTATTAATAGATTTTGGCGTTTCTAAAAGTGTTGGTAGTTCAAGAATAAAAATAATTTGCAACACCGATTACTTTAAGCCAAGTTAACTCACTATAACTCATGTAAATATATATATATATATAAACGTAGATATGAACATATACACGTGTATCTGTGTATGCGACTTGCTTCATAGAAAACTTCGGAAACAAGGAAATTAGCAATATTTTCTTCTTCAAGTGTGTGCCAGAAAAAATCTTTAATCCTTGAAACACTGTCAGATTTTCTTGCTAAAATATTTCGTAACTGGAGAAAGAAAGTTTATAAAATAATATTATTTCTGAAACGTTATTATAGTATGGTGTTTCGAATGTTTTACGACAATAATTTACATAAAATTTTGCGATGTATGATGTTTAGCGATTCTGAATCGTCACTAAAAAGTCATCGTTACCCTGCATTTCCGATCGAATAAGTGAAAATTAAAAGATATAGAAAAAATATTTCTTTACTTCTCTTAAACTTGCATAATGTTAATGGCAATTAATAGTTTACAGGATTTATTATTTTTCCAAGTTGCCCAGTTGTGTTTATAGCGGAGAAAAATAAATGCGTGCCTTATGACGAACTAATCGATCAAACATATTGTGTAATAACGCTATGTTTTTGTAGTAGTACTTAAGAACTAATTAACATTTTGTGGTTTCTCTCCCTGTCAGGTATTTTTGACTTATCCAAAGTATTAACTAATTGTATTCTTCCGTCTAAACAGGGGCACAGTGCACATGTTATCGTCTCTGTCTCGTATGTGTAAAACAAACGAAATACAGTGGAAATAGTTCTTGCTGGGGCAAAGCCCGGAGTGTGAAGAATTTCCTGCATTGATGTTTAAGTTTCTAGTGAACTCTTAATTTAATGCAGTAAGTGAGTAATAATTAAACTGCAGTAAGGCATTTATATGTTCAGAGAGTCGCATAATGGTAAATAATATACATTGTGCTGAAGATAGAAATGTATGGCAGTATGACATATACATTATATTACTTTAAAACACTAGTTTAAGGGAAAATACTTACAAACTGTTTTTTACAAACATAAATAGTAAATAATAAAAAGTTTGTTGTTTAAAATANGTTTAAGGGAAAATACTTACAAACTGTTTTTTACAAACATAAATAGTAAATAATAAAAAGTTTGTTGTTTAAAATACTTTATTTTGAAATATTCTCTGGTGTTATATAGTTCCATTCCTCCGTTTTTCTTCGACTTACTCAGTACCAATTGCATTAAGTATTCAGGCCTTTATAGTCCCCGAATAAAACTGCTATAATAAACAAGGTGTTATAAGTGTGAAGAGCAGGTAATACTGCTAATGCGTGTATTGTATTTAAAGGTTGCATGTTGCCAGCGTTAAAGAGATTTGGATAGGGAACGTTTGCGGATGCATTTAGAATGAAAACGGAACGTTTGCATATGTTTAACAATATCTGGTGATAAGTTTATTAGCAAGTCGAAAAACATCAACGAATGAGGGACGGGTAGGTGCGTCAAATACGATTTAAAATGGAGGCGTATCTGTTTTCACGTTGTAAGTGATGATACGGCCGATTTAATCTCAATTTGCCTGTAAAAGATAACTGCCAGCTAGCTCACTACTGCGCCACACTTCTCAGACCAAACACAGGTAGTGTGCGCATACCAGCTGCGTAAAAAGTACAAATGTGACATTCATTGCTATGCACGTTTGGGCTCGCATGTCCCACGATCAAGCCTTTCAAAACGATGTGTATTAGCAAGGGAACATTAGTGCTACTATGCAGTTGCTAGTTCTCGAAGTATTAGCAAACGTCTTGGTCNCGATGTGTATTAGCAAGGGAACATTAGTGCTACTATGCAGTTGCTAGTTCTCGAAGTATTAGCAAACGTCTTGGTCCCCTCCCCCCCCAACCACAGTAATGAGTATGGCGAACATTACACGATGAAGGCATTTATTTATATTATGTGCGTCGTGTCTAGCACCTTCGACTTGGCGATCCTGCCATACTACCGGATTTTTAACTGTCCGAATAACAACCAACAGTTGTATAGGTACATTTNTTTTAACTTTCCGAATAACAACCAACAGTTGTATAGGTACATTTTATTCTGTAACGAGTGCAATTCACCAGATATGGCATGAACAACACTCGTAATGCTCATGTTTGATCGGAGATAAATTCACATGTTACTGTGACGACAAACTTTCATCACTGCCTCAGTGTGCATGTGTGGTGCGGGGTTGTCTGGGGACAGCTAATTGGACTGTTTGTCTTTCAGAGACGAATGACATTAAATGTATATTCGCAGTATCTACAGGACTAGATGCGACAATAATGGGAAAATGTGCCATTCGCAATACGACAAAGCATGCACTTCCAGCATGACGATGCTCCACCCCATTTTATCCGAACGGTGCGAACGTACCTCAACGAACATTATCCAGGCCAGTGGATGGGTCGGGGTGGCCCAAAACCGTGGCCAGCAAGTTTACCTAAACTCACCCCTTTTGATAATTTAATTTGGAGTGGATGAAAGATGTTGTCTACCAAGGAAGGACGAAACGCGAGACGCGCTACTTATTCGAATTGAGGATGCTGCAGCCCGCGTCAAATCGAGCACGCACAGCTTCGGCGAGTAACGCGCGCGGTTCACTTGCGTGCGGCAAAATGCATTGACGCCATCTGAAGCAATAACATGCACGTCGCTTACCATGTAATATACAGTGNGGAGGCGTTGTGTTTGAACATCTGTAAAAGCTGATCACCATCTGAAGCAATAACATGCACGTCGCTTACCATGTAATATACAGTGCAGTATTACCAAAGCATGTGATTTTCAGTCTTCTGAGACGTCATTGGTATGTTATATCGTCTCAATATTCACCCTCCTCTAAATCCTTACGTGTAGAGATTATCACCGATGTTGATAAGTCGTTATTATTCCTATTAGCCAGAGCTATCAACTCCTTCAGTTAGGCTATGTCGTCAGAAACTGAGTGCGACCAGCTGCGAATCTTCCTGTGTGTTCCTCTTGATTGCCGAAGTTAGGCACATTGCATAACGTGACTATTTTTAAAGCGTGAGCGTGTGGCTTTAAGCAGATCAAGAGTTGACTCTTGTTTCTAGAGTTTGAGGATATGTTATGACTTCGTTACAGGATATTAATGACAACTCCATAAAAATACTAAAACATTATAAAAATAACATCCATCATATTTTTAAATATAATTGTGAGGAGTGGCATGTTCGGTAGGGTTTGACTTATAAATATTTATCTTTAAATTTCACCCCAAAGAAAGGAATTGAAATTTAGCAATCTACTTATTACATTTTCAAGAAAATATCCTTAATGATATTTCAATAATATGTGCAAATATATTGAGCACGAACCTAACGTATTCATTATACAAATTTTGAGAACTGTACTAAAAAGTTATCAATTAAAAATTCCCATAATTCGTTTTATTTTTTTTGAAAAGTACAGTGTGAAGAAATTTGGGCGGCCCTTAACACCGAGGTCTTGAGAGTTTTGAAAAGTAAATATCTACCATTGCATTTTATTTTTGGACCATTATTTCCTAATTCAAAGAATTATTGTTTAACGCTCACAACCAAGAGCGTATGAAATAAACGCTTNTTTTTGGACCATTATTTCCTAATTCAAAGAATTATTGTTTAACGCTCACAACCAAGAGCGTATGAAATAAACGCTTTCTCCAGTTCTAGGACAAAATGTGACGTAAATGGTATTTGCAGAACTATTCTCTTCACATGCCCTTAAGGTCATTTCCTTTCACGATGTGAAAAACAGCACGTAAGTGCAGTGGGTTTCCCAATACTACGGCGCTCCTCTTACCGGCAGCTGAGTCATTGNGATGTGAAAAACAGCACGTAAGTGCAGTGGGTTTCCCAATACTACGGCGCTCCTCTTACCGGCAGCTGAGTCATTGTGTACTTTGACGTCATTGTACCTCGGCCGGCGGTTGACGGAGATCCCCGCAAATACGCTCCACTGTGGTGGCAAGTCAGCTCACCTCCTTGTACACACACCCACCACATCCCAGTACCGTTCCACAACTATTTCCTTGGCCAAATTTACCTTACCGTTGCAGTATTCAAACATGAGCAGCAACAACTAGTTACAACTGAATAGTTTTTTTTTTTTTTTACTAATTTCGAAAAAAATCATTATTAATTTAATTGATTACAAATGAAATTTATTTACGTTGCATGGTCCTATATAAGTGCCAGATGTTTCGCAACCAGCATTGACCTTTCCGCACAGTGAGTCGGAAGTTGAATGTAAGTTGTTACAACGGTAACCTGAGTAAAGTAATTAGTGTTAATTTTACAGCAAACAAATTTATTGTGCGAACATCTAAGAAGCATAAGATCTATGCACACATTGTGAGGGTAAGGAGGGTGTGGTGCGCAGTGCTACCGTAGTCATACTACTCGACTCCCACCCGGGTTCGATTCCCTGCAGCGCCATTTGTCTGCGTCTTCTCTTGGGGCACTCCCATTTCTCCTACTCCTGTGTTCCGTCGCACAGCTCCACCTTCCCCCTTCTCAAGACCTCGCTGTTGCGCCTACCAGACTCACAACGTGCTGCAAGACAGAAAACTCATTACAAGCTGTTCGCGGTTAATTAAGTACTTTTCAAATCCATGCATAACACAAACCGAAAGATAATGTATTCAATTTTGTGCACACATGTTATAAAGACATTGCCTTATTTACTTGAAGTTTGACGGTTAAAATGTATGCAACCAAATGCAGGGATTTACTTTTATTTTTCCAAATGCTAATTGCAATGGCTCTCAAATTAACTACGAACAAGTGATATTTTATAACGGCATGAAACGCAGTTTACTTTAGTCACACCACATGTGATGACATTTCTCACAAATATATAATTTCACATATAAAACTTAGTGTTATTAAACATATAAACCACAAATCAAAGTTACAATTTTATCATTTAACGATAGAAAAATAAAAATAGACGTAATGTGGAAAAGTTAGATAATGTACTTACGCAGAAAACATTGCCGTGAGCAGTTCTATGAAGTCAATATAATCATTAGTAGAAACGTTTGTAATTTATTAAATTATTGAGCATATGATATTTCGCATATTTTCGACTTGGGGCTGCCCCTTATTTTTAAAATAACTCTCGTTTATGTTATCCTGAAAAGTGCNATATTTCGCATATTTTCGACTTGGGGCTGCCCCTTATTTTTAAAATAACTCTCGTTTATGTTATCCTGAAAAGTGTTTACATAATATCTTTCAGTATTCATTATTTGAATTCTTAAAATAATTTCGTTATTTTATTTGAGTTTTCCAAAAAAAAGTACAACTGTNGATATTTCGCATATTTTCGACTTGGGGCTGCCCCTTATTTTTAAAATAACTCTCGTTTATGTTATCCTGAAAAGTGCTTACATAATATCTTTCAGTATTCATTATTTGAATTCTTAAAATAATTTCGTTATTTTATTTGAGTTTTCCAAAAAAAAGTACAACTGTTTTTTTTTTTAAATATGATGTAAATTTTTTTTTATTCGAGCGCACCGTAATTATATGCAGTGTTTACAACATGAAAAGCTGCCTAAGTTTAAATAAAAAGGAAGGAAATATGTCTACAGAATTCGCTTCTTTCACAGTATAGTGGCAATTTCCTGCAAAAGAATAATTTTTACATAAGATACATATAAGTAATTTACAATAAAAGGAAAAGTAAATGCGTGAAGTACTTAAAAAATACCTTGAGAAATTTTTTTTAGCACATGTAAAGAAAGGCACGAGCCCTGCCAACAGCTTGATATAGAATGTGTGAACTGTACTGTGGCACAGTCCTGCGCTATAAGGTGCGTTAAATGTACAGACACATTTCTTTCCTTTAAAGCACCGTAAGAGCAAATATAGGCGAATGCAGACAATCCACCTTCTAAAAGAAAACGTTTCCTTACGGACTTTATCGAGACATCTATGTGTGTAAATAAATGAAATAATGATGACATTCACAGTACAATTTTCGCCCAATGATACCGTGTACTGAAGATATCATCAGCTGGATTTTGTCTCGTGCGCTTTCCCCCAACACAGGCCTTGAACTATTTTTTACGTTTGGTTTCGAACAAAAAATACGCTTTTGTAAAAAAAAAAAAAAAAAAAAGTACATATATATTGCCTAACGACTACATATCCTAGCTGAATAAAAACTTGGTCATAGAGAATAAACTATAATTTAAAAGCACCAGCTGTTATTGTCCTGATTGATCAAATTTAATCCTTTAATATATGTGTTGTGGCAAGTTGTTAGCCTGATTTTTCTACCAAATGCCGATAGCGCTTACCGCCTTAGTCATAATGTCACCATATTTAGATAAAACGCAAATGCATACTGAAACTATTTTATAGGTCAAGCTTTCCAAGTCACAAGCTACTGAAATATAGCGGTGACTAGGATACAAAAACATCTTCATCAAGGAGGGTGAAACACGTGCACTAGTGACTGTAATCACGGAGAGTGAGGTGAGAAGAAGCGATAGTTAAGATGGGTTACTTGGCTGGCCGCAACATGAAGGCACGACCTACCTACAGCGAATCCAACACGCTGTAGCGGTAGAAGGCGTCCTGCGAGCCGCAGGTCAGTTTCATAGGGGAGGTGAAGCGCACTTACCCGGCCTCGCCCAGGATACTGACGGCACTGAGTGGAGTCTGTGGCGCCACAGCCACCACCAGAAGCGCCACCACGCAGCACACACAGGAAATCCTCATGTCCGCTCCGCAGCGCTGTCGCCGCAGCACTGTACTACCTCTCTCCCGCCGGCCGGCCCTCTTCCTCGAACAGTCTCCCCGCCGCCGCCGTCACCGGATGCTGTGCCGACAACCAACTCCGCTGTACCACCACTGGCCTGTCCTCTGACGTCATGTGCGGAGCTCTACCAGCACCCAGTCTGCAGTTGACAGCTTTCTCACGCCAACCACTTTCATCGCCGTACTCTCTTTGTTCTTAATTACCACGCAGGCGTTATGTCTGCTCTCACGTATTACACAAAGTGATAGCGGCTGTACTTATCAAACATCACGTTACGTAGAAGAGAGCACGTGTTATGTTATTACAGCAGATACTATGTAACTCCACTTGACTGGGGGTGGTTCCACTCTTCCCCTTCTTGACACCCCTTCAGGACCCAGCTTCTTCAACCAACCCAACACTGATTACCTCCCGTACCCCTTCAATACCCAGCACCACCAACGATTCCTCTCAATATCCCTGTACCACTAACCTCTCCCCACCATTGTCCAGCATCACCGATGTAGCACTTCAGCTTTATATCGTTGTCATCTCTCTCGAACCCGTGATGTGGAGGTGGAGGGCCTTTCTACCTCATGATCGCGGTGCTCGCTGCTAACAAACGGGTTAAAACAATTTTAGCTGCGTGTTGTTTGAGTATACAAACATATATTAAGTCATATTGTTCATTATGTCCGTTACATTCATAAGGTTCTTTGGAGTTCTGACAATTGTTTAACAAATACAGTAATTAACACACCTAGACAAAGCAACCACTCAGTGGAACAGAAATTAAAAACATTTATTTCAGCGCCTACGGTTGTTCCATATGCTCATCCCGGTTGACATTTCAGGCGTCGACACGAAATTCAAGTTGTTGCCGTACCCTTCCCAACAAGGGCCAGTGATCACTGCTGCAGTGATGCGCCTTTAGCTCGTCGATATCAGGCGGCAGTGGTGCAACGAACACTTTGTCGGCTATGTAGCCCCACGAGAAGAAGTCGTGATGCAGTGTTGGTGAGGGCAACAGCACAAGATGCTGGTCGTGTTCAGCCGCATGACCCATACAACGCCCTGTTATCTGCGTGTTTACGCAGTGGCAGATTTCATGGTGCAAGTTAGCTGGAGTGCTGTCTTGCTGAAAGACGAACTGTNTATCTGCGTGTTTACGCAGTGGCAGATTTCATGGTGCAAGTTAGCTGGAGTGCTGTCTTGCTGAAAGACGAACTGTGTATCATCATACGATTGGGGTTTAAGGCAGAACTGTAACTTATATTACGTCTGTCATATTATTATTCTAATTGCGAAACAGAACGGCCCGTACACCCATTCACGAAATATGGACAGAATACGTTCAAATTTGGTGAATAACGCATGTGTTTGACACAAACGATTTTCACTTCCCCAAACAGGTACATCGGTCCGAGCTTCCTGATGTCTGATTACCGTGGTTTCCCGAAATCACTCTAGGTGAATGCTGGGATGGGTCCTTAACAAAAGCCCTGGCCGATTCTTTTCCATTCCTTCTCCTGTCCCTTTTCCTTGAGCAACTTGCTCCGTCTCTATTGACCTCGCGGTTGATGAGACGTTACAAAAAATTATGTAGCGACAGTTAACTTTACCGCTGATATGAAATGTAGATTCGTAGCTGAAAATCATTAATTTTCTTGCTTCAGAAAACCTTCGGCCGCCATATATTTCATAAAGTGCACACAAAATTCATACCGACGTCAGATGTTGCAGCAGTTGAAATCGGTATGACTTGAAGCACATTTTACGAAGACCTCTCCTCGCAGTTGTTTATACATGTTCACCGTCCTAGCTGCACGTTCGGTTGATTTTTTTAGGCTACGCAGAAAACTTTTGTGAAGTAGGCGGACGATTGAATACCGTTTACACAAACAGTTTTGTTTTACTAAATTGTTTATACCATGAACGAAATGACCTATTATTTGGTGAGTCCTTGCCAAATTTTAAACGGAAGGCACCTTACACAGTAGTTTCTGACTTCGTCGCATAGAATTCCAACAAACAGAACGATTTATTCACTTTTGTAGCAGCTATTTTCAATAAATACACGACACTAAATCCGCATAGCGCCAGGCATGTCAGTTAATGTGTGGCGATGGAAAAGGAAAACATTGTATGAGTTCCTGTTTCAGTAATGCTGGGTTATTTGCGGTAAATGAATATTTGAAGGGTAACAATTTATCGGAACCCCGATAAATATGNGTTTCAGTAATGCTGGGTTATTTGCGGTAAATGAATATTTGAAGGGTAACAATTTATCGGAACCCCGATAAATATGATGAAACACGCGTTGTAAAATGATATAAATGTGCACGTAAGTTTTAAAAGCGCATTTTGTTTCCCTTATCTTTATAGTTCTTTTCTTTCCACACCTTATATGATCTTCAATAGGCATTTGCTATACACGTAAAAGTGTCTATTTTTCATCAAAAAATCTACGACAGTTTACTAGCATTATATGAAGCTTCCGAAAATTCTGAAGTGTGTGAGATAAAATCATGAATTATTCTTCACACTATGTAATNGTTTCAGTAATGCTGGTTTATTTGCGGTAAATGAATATTTGAAGGGTAACAATTTATCGGAACCCCGATAAATATTATGAAACACGCGTTGTAAAATGATATAAATGTGCACGTAAGTTTTAAAAGCGCATTTTGTTTCCCTTGTCTTTATAGTTCTTTTCTTTCCACACCTTATATGATCTTCAATAGGTATTTGCTATACACGTAAAAGTGTCTATTTTTCATCAACAAATCTACGACAGTTTGCTAGCATTATATGAAGCTTCCGAAAATTCTGAAGTGTGTGAGATAAAATCATGAATTATTCTTCACACTATGTAATTGGTAATAGGTATGTGTGACAGTCATTAAGGAGCAATGGAGTAACTTCGGATATGCAGGGTGAGGTAGGTGATACGTTTGGGGAGAGATATGAGCTGCGTATAATGGAAACTTTCTTATTGTTAGGTTTACACTTTACAGTATTACTCGTATTCGAAGAAGCAAATTTAGTCTGTAGGGCCCCTGTTCCGAAAGTGGGTGGACACAGTTTCGTTTCAGTATTTACTTAGAAAATTGGGCGCAATTCTTCACTCGTAGTTACGAGCGGTTTGGCACACATTCCAAATATTTGGCTCCGAAACTAGGCAGCTGGTCGCCAGCCAGCTGGAGGCGTTTACGCTGTTCGTAAACACTTCCGAGTTGTGTCAGGTTGTTTATTGAAGTATTTTACCGGAAACAAAACTATACCTATTTTATTTTTCATTGTAAAAAATAGACTTATGTTATTTAAGTCTACTACCAGTATAAATTTTTTTTATTATTTTGACAGTTTTAACACATTGTCAAATATTCATATATTTGCGTTAAAATTACAAGCGATTCCAAAATATTTTTATATCGTTTTAAAAGTATACAAGTGGTAAGAGTGAGGTTTAAGCTAAACACTCACTAGCCATTATAATCTGTAATTTACACGAGATAGAATTTATTGCTTTAGTTGTGAACCTTAAGAAAGAGGCAATTTTTTAGTGTGGAAAATTTTTTCGCATGGTGCTTTATTTCGTCAATTCCTGAACAAAAAAACTACCCGCTATTCAGTTTTGAAGTGAAGACGTCCGTTGTAAGAATATTACCCCTTTATTGTTTTTCCGCGCTCCTTTCTGTGTTTGCCAACCTCGTTGTACAGGTTGCCAGGGAAGTTGATGTATATTGCAGCAGTATTTTTCACTCATTGGAAATTAATATTTCTGTTCCTACTACTGGCTTATTTTATTCTGTGAAATTACAATGTATGTATTGTTTTCAACAATTGTCTGTTTCTGTCACTCGGTTGGTATGTTGGTCTTATGTTATGCTAAAGCTTGAAATTCTTTCGTGCAATATGTCAAATTTCACCTCAGTGGACTGAGATCGTATTTTTTCCCTGAATTATATTTAGCAGGAGATTTACTGAATTATTGACGGACTTATCTGCACAAATACATACACGAGTTGGACAAAGTGCTACTAGTTTGTTCTTTAATATATTAGGAAAATATGCATTAAATTACATAACATCATTTAAATATTTTATGTGACACAAGTTGGAGCAATATCTTATCTGAAGTATTCAGGTGGACCTGAAAATTCTGGTTCCCGCACAGCTGGCGCTCGGAGCGGGGCTGAATAATGTGAAAAATGACAGCAGTATAACATTTAAAAGTCACGAAGGAATTCCAGTATTGTTTGCATACTTACTATTGTTAAAATTGTGACTGATGTCCAGGAGCATCCCATTTATTAAATTATGGTGATACAAATGGTTTGGCTGGTAATATTAATAACCCCGAGCAGGAATCAGTGGTAGAAGTTGGGTAGCGACTGGAATATTTCCTATAAGAGAGGATGATGTCGTAAACGCAGAAGCGGTCAGAGAAGCGTCCGTTGTTCAGGGTCCTATACCACCATGGACATTTAGTGATACACACAACACCAGTGTTGAAAACACAATACAGGCAGTTTTCGACGTGTTACAATCCATGGAATCCAGAATAGAGACCGGACAAACAGCATTGCAGTCCAGGTTTGAGGCTGTTCAAGCAGAATTATTATCCAAAGTCGAGTCCAGGTTTGAAGCTCTATAAACAGAATTAGTATTTAAAGTCGAGTCTAGGTTAGAGACCAGACAAGCGGCCTTTCAGTCCAGGTTGGAGGCTGGACAGAATGAGCTAATATCAGAATTTCAGTCACAACAGGCAGTTTTTAAAACAAATATGTCTGAAGTGCTAGAGGAATTTAATCTTGTGATTAGTAACAAGTCAGATCAGATTCTTGCTGCTACATATGACTGTGTTGTTCGCAGTCAGAATGCGAGTCTTGAAATTAATTCTCTTAGAAACACTTTCAGGCTTGTTAACTTAGAAATCAATGAGTCTATAAAATCATTCAGACAAATACAGTCAATAAACCAAAGATGTGATGAATTAGAGAATGCAGTGTCTTCACTCATGCTAGAACCTCCTACGGTTGGTAATGATGTGCCTGAGTGTATATCTAAAATACAATCACCTCCATCTTCGCAATGTTGCTCGCACTCCAGTCATCCTTGAACTCTTATGGAAATGCTACCTGAATGCCATGGCCGCGATTTGGAAAATTCCATTTCGTTAATTCGAAGGCTAGAGAGTTATTTCATCATATGAAATGTCAGCAGCGGTGAAAAATTACGATATTGGGATATAGTATTTAAAGATAATGCGCTGAATTTGGGGGGAAATTGAAAAGGATACAATTTCAATATACGAAAAATTCAAACAGGCCTTTCAGAAACGTTTTTGGAATCGTGAAGTTCAAGGACTTCTTAGGGCTCAGCATCATAGTAATAATTTTACCCAGGTAAAAGGAATTACTTGGAAGCTCATTTGACACAGATGTAAGAGTTCACGCGCCATTTAGACTCGCCCATGGTAGACGAGGAGTTCCAAATTATGATACTTTTGCAGATACCTATGAAATATCGGTTGAATTGGGTAGTTTCTCAGTTTATGGACGAGTTATTGCGGTATGCTAAATTACAGGATATACAAAGAAGTTGTCATGTTTATTTACAACCCTTTTAAGCCCTTTCTGTTTCTAAGCGAAATTATAGAGTATCTACATACCGCCGCAATAATCCATCAGGGAATAATGCGAAGATATCTCGTCCTCTTAGAGTTGGTGACCCAGAACTATCGTCTAATGAAGGCTCCGACTGCGGCAAACTATACCATCGGCGTAAGTGGAGGAGTCATAAAGATAAAAATACCAGGGTAAGACTTTGCAGGAATAACTCCTCTAAAAGGCGCAAAACTGCCCAGGATTGGAGATAGTCACCAATCAGATGTTGATTGTACGCCTCCACGAAACAAGGAGTCGCATAGGAAATGGGGACACTATCGCAGCAAGCAGGGTGATACAGTTGCTGGTAACTCCCATTCTGTCTTTAACCCAGTTATGAATGATAAAGAAGCTGGAGAGGCCAAGTTCAATCCCTCGCCAGAAGCACTCTACTAGCTAACTAGCAGATTATGACCATATTCCGTACAATTCTGAGCAAAAATAAACTAATAAGAGTCGAGGAAGTTAGCACTTACTCTTCGGCTTGCAATGATTGGTTTGGAGTGCAGTAATACACTATTTCCCAACCTAGTCACCATGTTTATATTATTCCACTACACGAAGACCAATGTGAATTTATGTTTAAAGAATTTTAGGAAGCTGAGGTACTGTTTCGAGATCCTTTGTGTCCAGGAGAAGAGGTTTTGGTGAACGGCTGCCCCTGTTTAGCAATGTTCGATAGTAGTGCGGAAGTTAGCTGTGTCTCTGAGGAATTCATTAATGCCATTGAAAAGTCAGGCGTTCAGATAGCAACGATTCCCGCGCCTAGACTAAAAATTGTCGGAATAACCTTACGAGCCAGTTCAACAATTAACCGCCAAGTTCTACTGAACATAGGAAAGCTCAGTGACGAAAATAACTATATTTGATTATTCCTTTGATACTTGGTGTCGACTTTCTTAGCAGATATTCTATCGTTATTGATGTTGGTAGTAACATTGTTCTGGCCAGAGAGAATGCTCAGATTCCTGAGATCAAGCCAACAAAATGGAAGTATGAAAATGTAATCTTTCGTTCCCTTAGAATGTCAGCCATAGAGAATGTTTATTCACTCGTCTGTGCTGCCCAGCACAATACTTCGCACATGCCGCAAATACAATCTCGGAATTCAGTAATGCAAACATAAATAATTTCAGATGTACAAAGCGAATCCTTGCAAATATGCTATTGCAGCATAATTCTTTGTGTAGTGACAAACCAGGAAGATACAATAAGTACGAAGTAAAAATTACACTGACCACAGAGAAACCATTCTTCCACAAACCATTTAAAGCACCAGCTGCGTTTGCCGAATAGGCGCATGATAACCTTAGTAAAATTTTGGAATGGAAAATTATTCAGTGAGCAACTAGTCCACATTGCAGCCTTATAGTTTGTGTTCTCAAAAAGGACGGATCTGTGCATCTCTGTCTGGCTTCAGGATTTCTCATCGATATCACTTTTAGACACAGAGAGCCGTACAGACACTGAGTATATTCTGCGATTGTCTAGTGGAGCTAAGTTTCTTATGTCCTTGGACTTGACCCATGGATACTGGCAGTATCCTCTTCAACCAGATTCGCAGTAATACACTTCATTTTTGTTCAATCACAGGCAGTACTGCTTTTAAGTGCTACTGTTTGGACTGTGCAACGTTGCAGCAGATTCTACAAGTTGCTTGGACTGTGTGCTCTTACCTAGATGTGGTTCGTTCGCGTGATGCTATGTAAATGACNTTTAAAGCACCAGCTGCGTTTGCCGAATAGGCGCATGATAACCTTAGTAAAATTTTGGAATGGAAAATTATTCAGCGAGCAACTAGTCCACATTGCAGCCTTATAGTTTGTGTTCTCAAAAAGGACGGATCTGTGCATCTCTGTCTGGCTTCAGGATTTCTCATCGATATCACTTTTAGACACAGAGAGCCGTACAGACACTGAGTATATTCTGCGATTGTATAGTGGAGCTAAGTTTCTTATGTCCTTGGACTTGACCCATGGATACTGGCAGTATCCTCTTCAACCAGATTCGCAGTAATACACTTCATTTTTGTTCAATCACAGGCAGTACTGCTTTTAAGTGCTACTGTTTGGACTGTGCAACGTTGTAGCAGATTCTACAAGTTGCTTGGACTGTGTGCTCTTACCTAGATGTGGTTCGTTCGCGTGATGCTATGTAAATGACATATTAGTATTTAACGTAACTTTTGAAGATAATTTACATAATTTACATCGTGTTCTCACCTGCCTGCAGGAAGCCAACATGACAGTAAAACTGAGCAAGTCTTTGTTTTGCCCAGCTGAAGTGCCCTTTCTAGAACATACTCACCTCTCAGGTAATCCGATGTGACCCCAGAAAACTTCAACATATTCAAGAATGCCCATTCCAAACATCGTTCGGCAGTTAAATATCTTTCTGGGACATGTTGGTTTCTATAGGGGATATTGTAGTGGTATGTCACGAATATCAACATCCTATTAGCGTTGCTAAATTAGGAAGCCAAGTGGGATTGGCCGCAGGAGTGCGAAGCTGTCTTTAAAGAACTGAAGGAGTGGTATCTGAAGGGATGTGTTTTGTATCACCCAGTACGAGGTCACCCATATCGATTGTATACTGATGCACCGGGCTATGCATTGGGTGCTCAACTCGCACAGTTTAATTAAGCAGGCGAAGGAAGAGCTTATAGTAGCCATGACGAGTTGTTCATTAAACAGTGCCAAGCGAAACTACACCACTACTGAAAGGGAAACTTTATCAATAATCTGGTCCTTACAGATGTTCAGAGATTTATTGCTTGTTGAAGCGATAAATTTGTTTATTGACCACCAAGCAGTGACTTTCCTCAAGACGGGAAGGATACTGGGAAGTCTAATAACCAGATGGGCACTATTGATTCAAGTGTTTAATCTCCAAATAAAACACATTAGCGGTCCTTGCAAAATTGAAGCCGACGTCTTAAGCCGAGTACCGTTTGAGAGGTTGACAGAAACCGAATCAAATGAAACTACCAAGCCCAGGGAACTGAGAGTTCTTACAGCATTGGCAGAGGCTAGCTTAATACGGCAGGACGTAATACCAAAAATGTTGGAACTTCAGAAGGCTGATAGAACATGTACCAAACTACGTAACAAGTTGTTAGAAGCCAAACCAGAAGCTTTATGTGCGTTGTGTTTTACTGTATCGCCTCGTCCGGACTACTGTATGCTCGTATCGGTAAACTGAGTCGATTGGAAAGTGAATGGGACGCGGTACTCTAACTGGAGCTACAAGTGGAAGCAATCTTGACAGTACCCCGATTTCTGGAACATTACAGATNTGGGACGCGGTACTCTAACTGGAGCTACAAGTGGAAGCAATCTTGACAGTACCCCGATTTCTGGAACATTACAGAGCACGCAAGTGTTATCAGTGTCTTCGTCGTGAATTTTATTGGCCACCAATGAGCCGCGCTCTCTGTCAAGTGCTACATTCTTGCGAAGTTTGCCAGAAGTTCAAAAGTTCTGAATAGCATTTGCAGAGCATTTTGCAACCAATACTGCCAGAATTCCTATTTAGTTTTGTAGTAGTAGACTTTTTGGACCCCTTCCCCAGTCCATTCCAGGAACGAAATATCCTACTAGTGTTCTTAGATGTATCCACTTAATACGTCAAAATATTTGCGTTAGTGCACACAACGGCTTAACCCTCCCTCGATAAATGAAAAAAATAATGTGCAAGAATCGGAAAAACTGACAGCAGTCCTAACAGATAAAGGAACTCAGTTTACTTCTGAAGACTGGTCGGCTGGGTTGACCAAGATGGGCGTCAGGCCTACTAGCATATCTGTGAGATATCCTTAGTCAAATCCATGCGAGCGATTCATGCGTGAGCTCATGCGCATGGTACACATTCTTTATCACTTCAAACAACAAAGCTGGAGGAACTATTTGCCTGCAATTGAATACTCGCATAATAATGTTGTACATGAGTCAACCGGTCAAACGCCTACTGAAATGTTGAAAGGCACATTTCAAGGCTACCATTTCCTTCTTTAGCGGAAAAGCCCTCGGATACATCTAATCAAAATAGCGAACGAATTAAGGCGTCTGAAGATAGAAAACGACAGAATTTAATACGGGAACAAGGTTTACATCCGGGTGATTTAGTGCTGGTTAGAGTCCACAATGTAAGTAGCCAGGCGGAGTTCATCACAAAGAAGTTACTCCCTGAATTCTCTGGGCCTTACGGAATTTGAAGGTTATTCAAGATAATTGCATGGAATTAGTAGGTGAAGATTACGAGCAGGTGATGGGTAGATTTAACGGGAATCATTTGTAGCGATTTTACAAGATAATCGGCCCTGAACTACCTTCATCCTAAGGGGTTTGTCATAGTAAAAGTAGCAGTACAAGATTGAGTGGTAATTGTGCAACCTGTTCATTGGTTGCGGAGTCGAAAGCAACTTAAATACAGTTGAAATAGACAGTTGAATTATAGCATAGTTTCGATTTTATGTAACATACCAATGTTATTCGGAAAGTAAGGTCCGAATCACCGCAGCTAATCGAATGTCGTGCGAACATTTTAACGCACATGCGCACTGACTCCCGGCATGCCTTGCTCGTCAAACGACGCCATTTGCATTGGTATTGTTGCAGTGTACTGTTTACAGTGTCAGTTAAAAATGTTTAAAACAATTGATCAGCCCACCGACTGTGAAATACGGTCAGTGATTCGGTTTTTGACAGCAAGAAACCTTTCAGCAGCTGAAGTTAATCGACAGATAAGTCAAGTGTATGGCCCCAATGCGATGAGTGACAGCAAAGTGCGTAAGTGGGTGAGAGCTTTCAAGGACGGACGGGAAAATGTCAATGATGAAACGCGATCAGGCCGATCATCAGTGATCACAGAAGATTAGGTCAAAGTTGTGTCGAAAAAATTCGTGAAAACCGGCGATTCACAATTTCAACTGTAGCATTGGAATTTCCGAATGTGAGTAAAACAACTTTGTACAAAATTGTCTCTGAAAATGTGCAATGTCACAAATTGTGCGCACGTTTGTTACCCAGGCTGCTTACTGAGGAACACCAAATGAAAAGAATGGCTTGTGCTCTTGATTTTTTGGACCGATATCATAAGGAACATGATCAATCTTTAGAGAAGATTGTCACAGGGGACGAGACGTGGGTTTCTCACATGACCCCAGAGTCTAAACCTCAGTCAATGGAATGGCGTCACCCGACATCACCAGTCAAAGTCAAGGCCAAGCGGACAATCTCAACACGCAAGGTTATCGCAACCGTGTTTTGGGATAGACATGGAATTTTGTTAGTCGATTTTATGCAGCAAGGGACAACAATCAATGCAGCCGCTTACTGCGCTACCCTGACTAAACTTCGACGTGCAATACGAAATAAGCGACGTGGCCTTCTGACGTCTGGAGTTTTGTTGCTGCATGACAATGCCAGACCCCATTCTGCCATTCACACCCAAAATCTGATCAGATCTTTTGGATGGGAACAGATTGACCACCCACCGTTCAGTCCAGGCTTGGCGCTGAGTGATTTTCACTTGTTCTGCTACCTAAAGGCAAACGCATTTAGGTGGGCAAGCTCTTCGCCACAGATGACGAGGTGAAAGAAGCAGTTACAGACTGGTTGTCCTCACAGGCGGCAGACGTCTATGACTTAGGCATACAAAAGCTTGTAGAACGTTATTACAAATGTTTAAACAAATATGGAAACTATGTGGAAAAATAGAGAAACATGTGAGGAATTAAATAAAACACGTTTTTGAAAAAAATCTGTAATTTATTATGTTTTATAAGAAATCGGACCTTACTTTCCGAATAACCCTCGTAATAAAGTTACTGAATTTTTTACCCAACTTGTTACTGTTAGATATTATGTGAAGACACTTTCGGACTGTGACTAATTAGGCATGAACATTTCCTTCAGATGTTTACTGTGCCATGTAAGTGTTTGTCACTGCACTGAGTAAATTTGTGCTAAGAACTTAAATTTCAAATGTTTACACTCATCGCATAGCTGGTGGTGTAAAGTCCTGACTGGGAGGCTGCATCATCTCCGCATTTGATGGCATATACCTGTCTACTAGTGGACAGTGAAAATCAACACTTGAGGATCCAGTGTAATAATTTACTATTCCATGATTTCCGACACCAGTTCGGTTCAGATGCCTGAAGTGTTGCCTGCCATATATTTGCTGGGATCCTTTTGGGGCATGAGATGTGCAGCAGAATCATTCTGATATTGATATACTTATGATTCTTAGGCAGTATATAAAGTATGCGTTATTAGTAGTAGCTTGTTACTGTTAGTTAATTCTCTTGTAGCTTCTTTATAGTAAATGATGATAAATGGATATGGTGTACTTCCTTGTGACTTGTTGATCAGACAGTCTTATTAATTGAATGTTTATGGTTTCATATTGATACCTGCCAATGCTGAAGTTTGGAAGTAGGTATTGAATCTGCTCTGCGGCGTGAGGCGCCAGCACTTGATGCTAGCCCTCAGTGATAGGGCGTAGGAATACGTCGACACTGTTGTCTCTAGGTCCAATTTACTAATAAATTACACTTTATTTGCGAGTTCACATAATCGAGTTTTATAGTTGCTTGAACAGGTTAACTGGTACATGAACTCACGAGACAACTCCCCTCCCCTTTTTCTATGTAGGCTACGTATGNGTAGGCTCCATCGCCATATTCAACTTGCACCGTCCCTGCACGTGGCCGGGGTGCTTGCAGCGTCCCCCCTGAGTCATAAAACACGTGGCTGCTGCTCCTGTGGTCCGCAGTTGGCCTGGCATCGCCCCTTGATTCTGGCCTGGAAGTTTATTGTTCCGTTCTGCACATGCGGGAACTCTTGGGTGGCCTCTTTGGTTCGGCGGACTTATGCCTCCGGATATTGTGTCGTTATTCTCCCCAGCACGTCCTCTAAAAGCTCTCAATGTTTATGGCGGAATCTAGCTTGGGACAGACTCAGCCGCTGGTGTGGGCTCAGCGTTCCTTGGCAGCTGTGGGATGCAGCTGCATCCACCTTCCTCCGCACGTGGTCGTTCCGCCGGGCCGTCCTGGCACCATTCTCCTCATCACATCCACAAAACCCTTAATCCTTATTGCGGTCGTCCACCTGCTAGCTTCGCCAGAGCGTGTGTTCTGACGAATAAAATATAGGGACGCAGAATGTGTCAATATTATGGACGACGTGTCAGGCGATTAATACTTTTTCAAGGGATCGCACTAGTATTTGCATTATGTGATTTGAACTAACCAGTAAATAAGATTTACTGAGTTTTTTGCTACTATTGTATATATTTATTTATCTCTACCCACACACTTTAGCATGGTTATCCGTGTTCTTCCACCTGTCTTTTTTTTCTTTATATTGACCCGGTTTTTCTATCGGCGTGCTTATGTCCGAGGTCAGAGGGTCCTTGAGATCTTTGGCAGTGCAGGAGGAAGGGTGCATGCAGCGAGGTGGCCGAGACTTATCATTCCTCCTCCCTTATTTACAACAACTCTAATTTTATTCCTTGTTTTTATTTGTGTGTGCTATTACTGTGTTCTGCCATTAATATTTTAAACATTACTTGACTGTTTTTTTTTACTTATTGCCCCTACCATCTTGTTAATAAAGCTGCACATGTCAAGAGAGGTGCTGACGGATGACGTTGGAAAGTATGCATTTCTTCGCTTCCCGGCGTGGAGAGGCCACTGTGTGTGAGCCGGAACTTTTAGGTNGATGACGTTGGAAAGTATGCATTTCTTCGCTTCCCGGCGTGGAGAGGCCACTGTGTGTGAGCCGGAACTTTTAGGTCAGCCTGAATACTTTAGATAAGACATTGTTCCAATTTGTGTCAAATAAAATATGCATATGATGTTATGTAATTTAGTACACATTTTTCAAATATATTAAAGAACAGACTAGAAGCACTTATTACAAATTGTGTATAGGTGGTTTACAATAAAATGAGCACTCTAGAAATCAACCTTTGAAAAAAATAACTGTCCACAAATGCATACATTTTAAGGTATGCATTGACCGCAATACTAACATCACTTTCCCGACGCATCGTTTCAAGATGTAGGGTCCATTGTTTTGCTCAATTTTTTTTTCATGTCATTCCCATTCCCATGTTTAAATACTCTGAATTTTGTGAATTTATACGGCAGTTATTGTCCCATTCCCTGGTCAGTCAGTTATGGTAAGTGCGGCAGTGCCTTGAACAACATGATTTATATGGAATTTCGTAACCCCTAATATAAAAGTATATAATAAATAATACGTTTATTCTTGCATGTTATATTTCCTTTTTGCTGAATCTCGACGTTGTTTCCAGTCGCGGGTGTCTTCACGTAATATGCCGACCTAGCAGGTGTGTCTACATGTAAGTTAATTAAAGTTGGTTAAAATAATTTAAAACTTGAAGAAACTTAGGTCGAGAGCATTTAATTCTATTTGCGATATTGTGTAGCAATTCTGGTGATTAGAAAAAGGGGGATGGGGGTTATTATTTACGTGACTGTCAAGAACAGTGTTTACGAGTCAATAAATACGTCGGAACGTATTTCATTAGTTTTTAACAAGTAAGGCTATAAAATTGAATTATATTAAACGTGGAACATTTCTCCTCTATTTTTTAATATGTTTATATAGTTTCTTGACGTTTTGTTAAACCTTTTAATATGCCCGGGCCAACGTAGCTGCCACTGAAAACATCAATTTCGGTAATGAAAATTGGATTCTACATTAAATGCGTGCAATTTCATGCAATATGTTGTCATTTGTTAGGTTTTGTTAGCNGGTAATGAAAATTGGATTCTACATTAAATGCGTGCAATTTCATGCAATATGTTGTCATTTGTTAGGTTTTGTTAGTATTCTAAATAAATTACCTTCACATCTCTTTAGCCATTCTAATATTATAAGCCAAAAAAGATTTTCTCGTAAGAAAGGTTAGGCCAAAATTTCATGTCATTAAATTTTGTAAAAACCAAATTCATTTCGACAGGTNGATTTTCTCGTAAGAAAGGTTAGGCCAAAATTTCATGTCATTAAATTTTGTAAAAACCAAATTCATTTCGACAGGTTTTCATGAAACTTGCATTTAGTGATAAATATCACCACGGAGACGTGTTGTAAAAATTTGGATCAATTCGGTTCAGCCACCGAGCTTATGACAACTATTTTCGGTATTTGGAACGTCATCGTAACAATACCTGCTATTTGCTTACACAAATTGTGTGTATACGTATACAATTATTAATTTGGGAGCTATTTGTGCTTAAAGTGGCACGCTGTTTTCAGTAAGAATTGTGATACGTCGGCAAATATTGTCTCGGTTGTAATGTACGCAGCGGGAAAACAGTATTTTATAATATTTTACTTAAATAAAATATCATGTTACTTGAAATAATTCTCGTACCATTTAAAGACGATTTAACACTTGTTATTTTACGTAGATGTTGGACTTAAAGAGTATTATCTCGTCATTGAAGTACACATTTTTTAAGCAAGCTATGTATTGTACATATTCGCAATCTGTTCACAATAGTTACAATTGTTCAAACATCTTTTATATTACCAAAAAAAATTTGAAGACTTTCAGTATGTCCAAAAACCACATTTTAAAACTGTTTTAACTTAAATGGTTTTACTTAAATACCTGCGAAACAATCATAATGACCTGAAAACAATTTTGATGGCATACATTTAGGGNCTTAAATGGTTTTACTTAAATACCTGCGAAACAATCATAATGACCTGAAAACAATTTTGATGGCATACATTTAGGACGAAAACAGTTAAGATCAGGAATTCATAACTTTAATAAAATACTCTGAAAGGATATACTCATACCGCTTAACTCAAACAGTGGATGTTGTTGTTAGATGATAATGTATTCACTTTACGGGAAGTGGCAGCGCCAGTTCCGATTCGGAAGAGGAAAATTCGTAGTCAGATGAATCACTCGAGCCACTGGAGTCACGGTCTAGGCATATCACAAAACTGTCTATTGCGTCTTCCACACGACAGTCCTTTTGTCAGTAGTCTGCTTCTATATTTTGGACCTGCGAACAGTATCCTTGGCAGTCTTCTTCAGCNCACGACAGTCCTTTTGTCAGTAGTCTGCTTCTATATTTTGGACCTGCGAACAGTATCCTTGGCAGTCTTCTTCAGCGACAGAAGATATTGCTTCCGTCGTGATTTCCATTAGCTTTGTTAACGACAACCAGCAGTAATGTTATTTTCCCGTACTAGTCTCTTTGTTTTGGACCACGCTAGTTCAATGTGATTAAGTTCGCACATATAAGGAGGAAGTCTAAGAACATCGTGTCCGTGCAGTTTTAAAAGTTGGTCAATACGAAACACCTTTTCAGGCATCCTGTTCTGCGCAATTAAGTCGAAAAGCTTTGTTTTTCGCATTTCATGAGTAAAGGGAATGTTGTTATTGGTCAACCATGACTCCATTTCCTTTTCCGCTGCATATTTCGATGGGGGTTTATTTTCTTGCACTGAGTGGTAAGGCGCATTGTCCATAATAACATCAGACTTTTCCGGTAGGTTTGGCAATAACTGATTATGCATCCACTTTTCGAAGTTCGCAGAATTCATCTGCCCATGGTAGTCCCCCGTAGCTCTGCCTGCTGGAAAAATTAGAAGTGCATTTTCAATTAATCCAGTTTTAGCACCTGCATGAACAAAAATTAAACGGTTATAAGAACTGCTGTTGGTTAACACACCACGTTCAGTATCATTTTGCCAAAATTTGTTAAATGTGATGTTGCTTTCAACCCAGGTTTCATGAATGTAAATTGTGGGGAGCCCCTCCATTCTGTAGCGGAGAATTGATTTTAAGTATTTACAACGCCAGTGGACAATGTGCGGTCTTTCCACTAATAGTTTCCAAGAACTGTTACACCGTTTCCATTAAAACCCCNACAACGCCAGTGGACAATGTGCGGTCTTTCCACTAATAGTTTCCAAGAACTGTTACACCGTTTCCATTAAAACCCAATTTCTTTCAGTATCCGCCTGAGCGTGTGAACATCCCATGGAAATCAATTTTTTCTCTCAAAGCAACGAGACGCTTNACAACGCCAGTGGACAATGTGCGGTCTTTCCACTAATAGTTTCCAAGAACTGTTACACCGTTTCCATTAAAACCCCATTTCTTTCAGTATCGCGGACTCGCACACTTGTAGGGTACCTTTTCAATTTTTTCTCTCAAAGCAACGAGACGCTTAGGACATGTTGGTAATTGTTTCTGTACTAAGTGAAAACCATGAATGACGTCTCTTATTACTCTCCTATCAAATCTTTCATGCGGACGCTTTCGGTGTTTGCCTGGTGTTGACAGCGAACTGTTACAAGCATCAGCACCTTCTTTGTGAATTCTGGAAACACTTCTCATAGAAATTCTAGTGTATTTTGATGCACGCAGATTGGATTGAGATAATAAATGCTTTATTTAACCAACAGTAGCTTCTTCGTCACATTTATTTATCACATGTCTGATCACCTCCCTCGCTTCGCTGTGCATAGTTTTCCCTTTCTTCCTAGACTGCGCCATAATATACCGTCCTGACACGCACGTAAACGACACTAACTCGTGATTGACTTTCAGAGAGCTGTATCTTTTGGGATGACTAGTAGCGAGGAAGACCCATTACTCTGACAGCGGTATTTAAAATACAGAAGGGGGCAAGGGAGGGTTTGCGGCCCCGACCACCACCCCGCCCTGTAGCCTTGCCTTCTCGTCAGCTCCCTACTTGTACGTGCCATATAAGAAGAATCCAAGTATTCGATTGTAGCCATTTTGCCCGCCTTGTCCATCACGTACTGAATTGTGGGTAATATCGGCATTGTCTGCATGTACTGCGAACCTCAAAGTTGAGATCGACCCAATTTTTTAACGCAGAGAACGCGGATGACACCGAAGTGGCGAGAAGCACCCTGATTGGCTGTTGATACAATCCGCTTTGTTTGTTCGGCGTTCTATGCGAACGTATGAATACCCCCTAATACTATTATTTACAGGGTTAGAATATCTCTGATATCCACCATTATTTTCGTGACAAATATTCACTTAAATAAATTTTGTACTTATAAAAATTAGTTAAAAGATTTTAACATTATGTACGTACGATGCCAGTAAATTCGGATTAAAATCATATAATTTATGTATTTGTATTACTGTTGACATTATTAAAAGTTTAATCCTTTAAATTGGATTATACCAGAATTGNCATATAATTTATGTATTTGTATTACTGTTGACATTATTAAAAGTTTAATCCTTTAAATTGGATTATACCAGAATTGATATAATATGACATTCCTCCTTTGTTCCATGCGTTCTTCACACTTAGCTCGTGGTCATACTCATCATATTTTGTAGTCAACGAAGACATGGAGACCATTGGATAAAATTACGCAATANACTTAGCTCGTGGTCATACTCATCATATTTTGTAGTCAACGAAGACATGGAGACCATTGGATAAAATTACGCAATAACGTATTAGACTAGGTTGCTTTTCTACACACTGTACAAATTTGTAGTAAGCTTACTGAACTGTAATAGTAAAAGGGTTTGGTTCCTCCGGCACAATGAAATGGTGTTGAGGAGTGAGGAAAGGGTTAATGAACTCGGGGTAGAGACCACCGTGGCTAAAAAATTTCCGTTTATCCCTTATAATTTCCAATTTCCCCCTTAAAATGTGTTGTTTTCCTTCAAAAGATCTTTAGTTAAAATTAAAAAAAAAAAAAGAAACGTGAACATTTTGTACACAATTATTAAAATCAGTAAGGTTGACTCGAGATTCATTGAAAATATCCACAAATCTTCAAGGCGGACTGAAGGCTCCCAGTCAAGACCATTGTATCTGGAGGGATTTTGACAATGTGTGTTATTATTATTAAGTAGATCACAGGATTTGTTTACATCATGGACCCCGATCACCGTGTTGGATTTCTGCCATGTTACCATAGGGGACCGTGGTAGTGTAGTGGTTAGCTTACTCGTCTCCCACATAAGTGAACCGGGCTCGTTTCCCGGCGGGGCTGCACCCGAATTTTCGTTTGTGGGAATCATCCCGGACGATGCCGCTGGTCAGCGAGTCTTCTAGGGGATCTCCCGTTTCCCCACCCTTGCAATGCGGCGCTGCTCCATACTCACCTCACTTTACCCTCAATAGCTCTCAAGACCTTGGTACTATGAGCCGCCCAAATCTCTTCACTCCACTTCATATAACCAAAAACCAAAATATCTAAAAAAATCACAAAAAAATGTTGAAAAAATGATAATTAGTTCGGGGGGTGGGGGATAATATTATTGACACAGCCCGTCATGTTGGATTTCTGAGACCTTAATCCCAGGCAACCTTGCACATAAAAAAATCGAGAAAAATCACAGTTGAAAATCTCGGGGGAAAATTAAAATATTTAAATAATATTAAAATAAATTTAAAAAATTCTTAACATTTTAGAAAGACTGTATTTTCCTTTAGAGATTTACATGTAAAGAGCACACCCACTCCCAGTATGAATATCATTGGACGACTCACCCCCACCACTGTGTTCCATTGGCTATCTAGTCGATTCCGCACCAAACCACCCCTTTCGACTAATTATTGGCTTTATGTCACACACGACCCTCGTACCCCTCTCATAATTTACCAACTATATCTCGACCCCAACCACTGTGTTAGTAATATAATGATGACTTCACATTGCTTACATGTGATGTCTCGACCTCTGCAGATAAATCATGTGGTCAAATTCGCGCCATGTTACAGTTCGTCGTCTTACGGGAGTGGCGACTTATTGCTCTTTCTTTCGTTATGTATGTTAACATTCAATCTGATAAGTAATTTTTATGTTCGACATTTTCATAATATTTTGCTAGGTATTATCGGCCATGCTCGTAATTACACATTCATTACCCAAATAAAGTAAAAAATATCTAAGGAGTTTTCAATTACTTGTTCAGACAAGCGAGCTATTGGATTGTAGAGATCACGATGATGCGCTCGTTTAATAGTGCTTTAAAGACCACCATTCCAACGTTGTTTTTGGTGGCACCAAGGCTGACTCCAGCTGAACTGCCTTAAGTGTCATCANTTTAAAGACCACCATTCCAACGTTGTTTTTGGTGGCACCAAGGCTGACTCCAGCTGAACTGCCTTAAGTGTCATCGAAATGATACGCAAACCTTTAAGATAAGGCCCTTCAAATTTGCCATCTACTTGGCCAGTTCCGGTGATAGACAGTCTTAACTTCGGTGCTCCTCTTTGCCATCAATCCTCCATCCAGTCCATCAGTCTTTCGAGCTTCCAATCAATATTTCGATCAGAATTTGAATATAACGATCAATATGTCAATCAAACCTTCGATCAACCNTTTCGAGCTTCCAATCAATATTTCGATCAGAATTTGAATATAACGATCAATATGTCAATCAAACCTTCGATCAACCATTCAATATTTTGATGACTCTTTCAATCAATCTTTAATCTTTCCATTAATCTTTGAGTCTTTCGACTAACATTTCAAAAAAATCTCAATATTTTAATTATTTCGATGTCAATATTTGCAGCTTTCAATCAATCTTTCAATATTTCATTTAAATCAATCCTTCAATATTTCAATCAATCTTTCAAACCACCTCTCAATCTTTCAATTCACCATAAATCCATGGTCAGACCATCAGTTTGTGGTCTGCCCTCCATCCATATGTATAAAAACACAATTAATCATCAACTGTCTACATATTTGTACTTGGTGACTGTATTAATGTTTTGTACATAGCTTACTATATGCGCCTTCATAATAAAGTCTGAATTATATTTCATATTTAAAATATTGACCAATTGGCATGGCCGACCAGACTGACCAGCCATACTAACTGACCAGGCCAACTGATCAACAAAGCCGATGGAATAGACCTAGCAGCCGTACTAACCGGCCATACATACGAGCATATATACAGCCATTACGACCATACTTTTGTTACTTTAATGTGGTGCTGTTAGTCATTTCAACCTTTCCACACCCCGGCTACCCTCTCGGCAGGGGAGAAAGATCACGACTTCTCATCGCAGGTGTCTCAGCTTTTCACCTGAGGTAACCAAAACCGTAACCCCATCTTGATACACAAGTTCCAACAGGAATACCCTTCCACAAGGCCTGAGACCATCGTACTCAGATTACCAAGCGTGTGGTCTGGCCGGAGCACTATCCATATCCCCAACGTCTTACCAGGACGCCACCGGAGCAAACCGGCCATACAGATGGAATTACCAGTTAGCAACACCAAATGACAATACAAGATGGCCAACCAAATGTCCAGACCTAACGCCCAACGAGGACGACCAGCCGTACAGACTGATCTACTAGCTGGCCATAACAAACAATACTTGCCCACCAGACCAACCAGTCAACATGACTGTCAATATCAAACGACCAGAACAACTTACCATCAACAGAGATCAGTCAATTTCAACCGACCAGCAAGGCCAAACAGACCACACAAACTGGCAATAGCAAAACTTCTCAAATATCATACCTAAAATACCATACCTCAAAAATATCCTTAAAAACTTTCCTCAAAATAATTCCTCAAAGCATTCCTTAAACACATTCATCGAAACAGCCTCAGAACNAATATCCTTAAAAACTTTCCTCAAAATAATTCCTCAAAGCATTCCTTAAACACATTCATCGAAACAGCCTCAGAAACGTTCCTCAATATATTTCTGAAAACATTCTTCCAAAAAATTTCTCAAAACATCAATCGAAAACACTATTAAAAATATTACTCTAAAAATGTTCCTCAAAAATTTTCTTCAAAACAGTCCACAAAAANAATATCCTTAAAAACTTTCCTCAAAATAATTCCTCAAAGCATTCCTTAAACACATTCATCGAAACAGCCTCAGAACGTTCCTCAATATATTTCTGAAAACATTCTTCCAAAAAATTTCTCAAAATATCAATCGAAAACACTATTAAAAATATTACTCTAAAAATGTTCCTCAAAAATTTTCTTCAAAACAGTCCACAAAAAGAAACCTCAAAACAAAACATCAAAATGAATCTTCCAAAAGAAACCTGACTGGCCATCAAGGCAGATTGGAGTAATCTATCGACAAGACCAACCAACTGACAAGACCAATGGTCTAGGCAGATCAGACCAACTGAACAACAAGGCCTACCTGGTCAATTGATCAAGTTCAATGAACCTGATCATCCATACAGATTGATCGTTATCAGCCAATCATACCAAACAACCATACTAGCTAGCCAGCGAAACCGACAAAAATGACCGACCAGGCAACAAGAATTGTCTGTCATTCCAAACAACCAAGGCCGACCGATTATACCAAATTCCCATACCGACCGGCCAGCCATACCAACCATACACATCGGCCGTGCCACTTTTTATTTTACATGGCCAGTCATAGGTTGAACCACGCATGTGTGACATTCTACCCCTGCAACTGTACCCTTTCTGGGAAATGGAAGAGTATAAGTAATCCTTTTGTTTTCCGATTCTCCTTATATTTTTGTTTTTGGACTATGGCTTCCTGTTAACGGACAACATTAGTTTTACATTTTTTTTATTTATTCCATTTGGTTTAGAATAATTTCTGGTACTGTTTTAGTAAGGAGCCCATCTTGAGCTTACAGAAGACAATTCTACCATACAAATTTAATGTATAACATAACGGAGTACCCAGAGCACTCGCGCGAGCAGGAGTCACATATAACTAGACAATTAACTGATGTCTTCACCTAAAAGTATATACATTTTCATAAAAAAATATAAACATAGTATACATGTTGGTCTGTTGGACTTGACTGATCGGTGTTGGTAGTAGGCTGGTCTAGTCATTTTGTATATGTGATCATGTTGGCTGATTGGTCTGCAAACTTGGTTGATCAGCTAGTATTGTTGTTTGGTATGGCCATCTGGTATCTCAGTCTGTGTGGATGTTTGTCCTTGTTGGTCGTTTGTTCTGGGCATTTGGTTGGCCAGCTAGTATGGTCGCTTAGAATTGCTAGTAGAACTTGTTAGTGTGGCTGGTTGGTCTGGTCAATGGGTAAATATTCTCCATACAGAATACAATTAAGATTTAAAGCATAAATGTATATACAGTAAAATGCAAACAAACCATGAATACAATCTCCAGTACAAATATTGAGAGTGTTGGTGAATTAATGCTTTCGCTATACACCTACATGTGGATGGGACAGACGACAAACCGATGGATTGACTATAAATAGATGAAGAATTTAAAGATTAAGAAATTGATTGAAGGATTAATTTAAATATCGAAAGCTTAATAGCAAGATAGAAATATCAATCGAATTATTAATGGACAGATTGAAATATTGATTAAAGATTGGAAGATTGGGGGATTCATCTAAAAAATTGATTGAAATATTGATCGAAAGATCTAAATAATGATGGCGTGGAGGATTGATGGCCAAGAAGAGCACCGAAATAAGACTGTATATCATCTACGCTAGCCTCATACATTCCAAGTTTCAAGGGGACCCAACCATCCATTTTTTGCGAATCGCCAGTAACTCAAGCAGTCGAGTCTGCTATGATACTACCAAATGCGAAGTCGGGATGCTGGTTGCAGGCGCACTATAAAAATAGCATTTCATAGTGATCTCTACACTCCAAAAGCTTGCTGGTCCGAAAAGGAAATATAAATTTAAGCAGAAATTTTACTTTGGTTTGGGAAATATTTGTGTATTTACGAGCATAACTGATAATACCCAATAAATAGTGATGGAAGGGTAAAAAAAAATTGATTACTCAGATTGAATGCTAAAAATCATAAAGAAATAGAGAAAAATATGTCGCCCCTCGCAACAGATGAAGAACTTGACAATGCTCGAATTTGAGCACGTGACTTTTCTGCAGGTGTTGAGACATCATGTGACATGCAGCCAATAACGAGCGAGCAATATGATATCATAATTAGATCACCAACACAGTCTAGTAGCAGCAATGGAGGTTGAGATATAGTGTGTAAATTATGATAGAAGGGGAGGGGGTTATATGTAACAAGAAGCCAATGATTCTTTGGAGCGTGTAGTTTGGTGGGGGGTCGACTAAATATACGATGGAATAGAGTGGTGGGGGTCAGTTGTTTGCTGGTTGCCATACTGCGAGTGGGTGTTTTCTGCCATTTTTAAGATAATCTTAGGCTTGGACTTCCTACTGGTAAGTAGCTGAAGAATAATTTAATTTTTCCCAAATGTTTCAATTTTTTAAATCATTTTTCAAATCCTATCTTGTCATTAACGAAAACAAACATGACCACTGTCCTTTTTGATCCACTGGGAGCCTTTAGTCTGTCTTGCTGATATGTGGATTTTTTAAAGAAATCTTTAGTCCACTATTTACTTATTCAAATAATTTAGAGTCCACTGTGGACTTATTCAGCGAGTCACATTGACGCCTGCGGCGTCCCTATATGTTATCCGTCCGTACTCAAGCTCTAGCGAAGCTCACAGGTGGAGGACNAAATGTTTCAATTTTTTAAATCATTTTTCAAATCCTATCTTGTCATTAACGAAAACAAACATGACCACTGTCCTTCTTGATCCACTGGGAGCCTTTAGTCTGTCTTGCTGATATGTGGATTTTTTAAAGAAATCTTTAGTCCACTATTTACTTATTCAAATAATTTAGAGTCCACTGTGGACTTATTCAGCGAGTCACATGTCACCCTTGCTGGTTTAACGACTTGTGCAGAAGAGTGTCTTTTTTATTCTTTTTTTTTAATTTTGTGGGATAAATATAACTTTTTGAGGAAAAATAATTCTTGAATGAAATAGTGCATTTTTAAGGACAACGGGTAATTTCGAGAGGAAAACATTTTTGGAGCCAATAACACAGCCCCGAGGTCATTGACCCACTTCTCAGTCCTGATTCCCATCCCATTGTGCCTGGACGAACCAAACCCCGTCTAAACGTAATATAAATATTTAAACTATACTTATTATAGGAATGTTTAGTGTCGTTTATATACAGATTTGGTAACTTCCGTATGCAGTTGACTTTTTCGTGGGCAAATGTAGAAATGCTACCATGAAAGTTTGGAGAAAAAAACTTGACCATTCGCGTTTCCTCACATATGGTATCCACTGATCTGGTAAATTAGCAATATTTTTTTTTTTAGATTGGAGCAATGCAATATAAGAGTAGAATAAAAAGAGTGATCTGGTATAATGGCCGCTATATCGTATATGTGACCTTGACACGCGAACTTGACCTTGACCCTGTGCCCAGTAGCTTTAAAAACCTCAAACCCAAAATATTGCAAAAAATGTATATAAAAAATAGTAAAACAAATTCTAAAAATGTAAAAATTAAAAAAAATTAAAATAATATTTTAAAAATTTTTGAAAAAAAAAAATTACTTACACACAGGAGGTCCAGGGTTCAAAACAAAAGGTGGGCGAGCATACATCCTCCCAGCAGGAATACCAGTAGACGACTGACTCCAACATCTATTTTTTTATTTGTTAATACATCAAACTTCTCCACCATCAACCTATAGCTCGACTGATTGGTAGGGTCACTTACACTACGACCATCCCCATCACATGTTTTATTGGCTCATTACTGGCATTCGTTCGACGCCTCTTTAAAACCTCATTTGATGTACGTCACACCTTCTGCTGCCCCAAAATTTAATTGGCTCTCCTTGAGCTCCAACACCAAACATCGTTAGTTTGAATTAGCAGTTTAATTGTCCCCATTTCCTCTGGTCACCTATCAGACAGTTTATTAGTTTTACACCATACTCTACCCCCTCCCCCTCGTCACAACTCACAACATTTGCTCATAATTTCGCTCCACACATCCCTCCCTTCACCTCAGCACTCATTAAGGTGACCCCCACCCCTCAACCGAATCAGTTTAGTCTGTTCTTCATTGGATATTTATTCTGTTACCCCTCATCCCACAAGTATCCTTTTCATGCGGAAAGCCAGAAAATACAGTCATCTTGAAGTCTCTTCATGTAGTTTCGAACAAGAAAAGAAGACGTTACAAGTCAACGGAAGAGCACAGATGAGACAGAGTTCTTGATAAGTGGAAACGTAACAGATTTCATGACGTAGAGACAGCAGGTGTAGATGCAGACACCAGGAGAAAGACGATGTGGTGCGTAATGAAGCGAAATTCTTCTGAAGTCCAGCAGCAGCACTCGGCAGGTGAATCTCGTCCTTAGCAGAAACATGGGAAAACGGCACGTGGGTAAGAAAAGAGGAACAGAAGGCAACAAAGGGGAAAACATAATACTCAAATAATTAAATGAAACAGGCAAAGAGTCAGCCACCATACAAAGTCATTCTAGGAATTTTTATGACATTCAAATCTTCAACAACAATGATTTAATAGTGTGTCTTTTTACTTTAACTTAAGGCCACGAATTACTTTCATATGATACTCACCTTGATGAACCTTAATTTTATCAATGTCAAAAGCAAGAATGATTTGTTTACAATACCAAGTACTACAAGTAACTACATTGATAACAACAACATAGCAAACATTATCACAACAGAAATAAAGTTAATTATATAATATCAAAACATGTGTAAATAGAGTCATNACCTGACTAACTGTATTTAGTGATTAATAATTTTTGTTCTCAGTTACATGATTCTTGTACACTTAAACTAAAACTAAACAGTAAATGGAAATAAGGATGAACAAACATACTACCTTAAAACTCGACATGGGCCTTTTGAAACACTCTCCCAGTTACAGGATTCTTTGACAGTACAGTACTGTAATTCAATATTTTACTAATAATAAACGTACATACATTTGGTGTGATCAACTTACTTCTCAGTAAATTAACTGCAGAAGGCAATTAAAAATTACGGCATCAGACGAAATCACCGAGTGAAAAGGGTGAGGCAACACGCTTACTGTTATAATGCATGGGGACTACTTGCTTAGCGGAGGAGTAAGTTACGATACACGTCACTGAATAGCCACTACGGGTGTCACTGCCAAAAGGGGGTGAAGGTGAATGGACTCCCCAAATGTTCAGAATGTGATGGATTAGCTCTTGGCACAGGAAAACAGATGCAGATTNGGTGAAGGTGAATGGACTCCCCAAATGTTCAGAATGTGATGGATTAGCTCTTGGCACAGGAAAACAGATGCAGATTTTGCAAGCGTGAAGCCATGACTGGCAGAATTGAAACCCACAATTATGAAATCAATGTCCTTATCTCATTTTTGCTGGCCTTCGTGATGAAATATGATGAGACGCGCCTTTAAGTCGCGATTGAACCACTCTGCCTGAAGCGCACGAGTCGTGGTAACGTGTACGAGTTCACATAGTTCTGATTTTAGAAGCTAACAAATCAAAGTTAAGAAAATAACACTACAAATAATAAACGAGAAAAGCCTTCGAATTATGTATTAAGTAATAAATTATGTTTTTCCAAAAATTACAATATAATTTATTCGTTACTTTACTGATACGCACATAAAGCTTCGGTCTTGATATTTTGTATTTTACCTAATAACAAGTTTCAATTTCTTAATATGTTAATATGAAGAAATTGTGAACTTTCTTATCTGACTCGTTATCTCGGTATTGTCNCAAGTTTCAATTTCTTAATATGTTAATATGAAGAAATTGTGAACTTTCTTATCTGACTCGTTATCTCGGTATTGTCTAGCCATTTTTTTACGTTGTTTACGGAAAAAAAAAATTACTTCTGTAATTGATAAGAACTACAATGACGCCTCTTCTTTCAACCCTTAATATAACTTTTTGAATNAAAAAAAATTACTTCTGTAATTGATAAGAACTACAATGACGCCTCTTCTTTCAACCCTTAATATAACTTTTTGAATAAAAAACACCCCAGTGATATACGAATGAAGAAAAATGAAAATACTTTTCCCACGTATTTTATATATCTTTGTTTTCCAAAACGTTTACTCACTGTAAATTAGTTCACCGTACTGAATTTAGGACGACTGTAGAAATAAAACTAGGAAATATGAAATCAATATCGAAAGAAATATACCTATTTCGAATTTGATTGTGTTGTAGTAACTGATCGCACAACTATGCATATATATTTTTAATGTGTATAAACAGTGAGTATGTATAAATCAAAAGTGGTTACCAAATCGACAAAAGCAAGAGTAACAATTGTAAAGTGTTTGAAAAGTAATTTTTATTTTGTGGAAAATAGCGTTACAGTATAAATTCGTGACGTAATATTTTAGATTACTTATATAAAAACTGAATGCCTACTTAACAACGAACTAAAACATAACACTACATTATTGCTGATATTTAAAACTACACTTTAAGACCTTTTCCTAATTTTAACAATTTCAGCTATTTTAACAGAGTAATAGATATTAAAATTAACTTTGTGCGGCAGTTTTTTAAGATATCTGTAACTTGACGATCAGTTGGACAATAATTTATATCAATTTCTCCTTCAATATATTTTTCATGTATGTAACGGTATCTAACATTAATATGCTTACTTCGTTTGTTAATTGTTACAGTCTTAATTAAATTGATTGAACTTAGATTGTCAACATAAATGTACAATTTTAGTTTCACTGCAGTCAGTTTGTTGATTACTTGACTTAAGGTACATCATGTCCTTGCAACAATCTGCAGCAGCAATGTATTCTGCTTCTGTTGAGGACAAAGTGACAATCGGCTGCCTTCGGGAGCGCCAGCTGATCTGTCCTTCAGCATATATCACCACAAAGCCACTTGTACTTCTTCTGGTAACTGTGTCTCCCGAGTATCTGAATCACAGATACCTTGTAACCTCTCTGTGTTTGCTCCAAAAATAATATTTTATTCCCTTATCCAAAATCCCACTTAAATATTTGCAAATTCTTTTTACAGCTGTTACGTCTTCTTTTGTGGGTTTTTCAATATGTCTACTGACAATATTTACTGCATTCGAAATATCTGGACGTGTTCTTATTGGCAGATACAGACGATGCCTACTGCTTCACTGCAGGGGTAACTAGCTGCTATCTCTGATTTATCAGTTCACCCTTTTTCCAACCCAGGAGAGTTGACTTCCTTTGTGTTTTCCTNTAACTAGCTGCTATCTCTGATTTATCAGTTCACCCTTTTTCCAACCCAGGAGAGTTGACTTCCTTTGTGTTTTCCATTCCAGATTTTCTTAACATATTTTTGGTGTAGTTTTCTTGAGTAAATTTTATTCCTGTTTCATTTTTTTGAATTTTCGTTCCCAGGAAGGTGGTCGGATTTTCTTCTTTTTACATCATTAACTCTTCTACTAAGCTTGACATAATCATGTTCATTTGCGTTTTATCACTGCCGATCGCCAACCCATCATCAACATACACAGCAATTATGATGGAGCTATCTTGATTTTTAAATATGCACTGTTCACATATTAATGGTTTGAAACCTTTGTTTTTCATCGTGTATTTGAATTTCTTGCACCAAATTATCGAAGCTTGTTGTAGACTATAAAGTGCTTTAATAAGTTTGTACACCTTTCCTTTTTTATTGTAACCTTGAGGTATCTTTATGAAACCATCATTCTTGATTTCACCATATAAAAATGCTGTTTTTAATCTCAAATTTGACAATATGAAGATTTATTGCCGCTTCTATTCCAAACAAAACTTGAAGTGAATTCACACTGACCACGGGGCTAAAAATTCGTTCGTAATCCATTTCAATCTTTTGCTGGCATCCGCGTACTACCAGCCTCGTTTTATATTTTTCATCATTTTTATGCGAAAAATCAGTTTGTTTGAAAGATTTCATGACCTATAGCTTACTTTTCGTCAACGAATTTCCATGCCTGATTTCTTTCTAGCGAATCTTTTCCTCTTTAATAGCAATTAGCCATTCTTATTTTTCTTGTCCAGAAACGGCTTCTTCGTACGTCAGCATTACATAGTCTTGAAGTTTTATAGGTATTTTCTTTTGTCGCTGTTCTCTTGCTCTTACTTCATTAAATATATTTTCATATCTTGNATCTCAAATTGGACAATATGAAGATTTATTGCCGCTTCTATTCCAAACAAAACTTGAAGTGAATTCACACTGACCGCGGGGCTAAAAATTCGTTCGTAATCCATTTCAATCTTTTGCTGGCATCCGCGTACTACCAGCCTCGTTTTATATTTTTCATCATTTTTATGCGAAAAATCAGTTTGTTTGAAAGATTTCATGACCTATGGCTTACTTTTCGTCAACGAATTTCCATGTCTGATTTCTTTCTAGCGAATCTTTTCCTCTTTAATAGCAATTAGCCATTCTTATTTTTCTTGTCCAGAAACGGCTTCTTCGTACGTCAGCATTACATAATCTTGAAGTTTTATAGGTATTTTCTTTTGTCGCTGTTCTCTTGCTCTTACTTCATTAAATATATTTTCATATCTTGNTCTTGAAGTTTTATAGGTATTTTCTTTTGTCGCTGTTCTCTTGCTCTTACTTCATTAAATATATTTTCATATCTTGTTCCTTTTTAATATTCAAATTGTTCTTCATCCTTCTCTTTATACAGTCTCACTTTTACAATGTTTTCTTCGGCTTTGTCTTTGCAATTTTTCCTTTTTAAAACGGAAATTTTTCTTCAGAAACACAATATCACGTGCAATAAATATTTTTCTTCTCTAAAGATACCACAAACGATATACATTTGGAGCATAGCTTACGAAAACAAATGTTTAACTTTTTGGTTCCAATTTATTTATATGACACAATTCCTTGGCGTCTGCTGTAGATCCAAAAACTTAGTGTTGGAGACATTTGGTTTTCTTCCAGACAATTTTTCTATTGGAGTTACTTCTACAGCATTTGAAGGGTTTCTATTTATCAGATAAGTAGCTGTAAGTACTGCTTCTCTCCACAATTCTTCATTAGGATTTGCCTCGAAAAGCAGTGCACTTGCCTTATCAAAAATCGTTCTTCCAAGCCTCTTGGCCGTTGCATTCAGTTAAGGAGTATGGACGATTGTGAAGTCCAGAACTATTCCCTTTCTCTTAAACCATTTTTTCACATCATTTCCAGAATTTTTTCCAGCATTGTCCCACCTTAATTTCGATGTTTTCAAGTTTTTCTTCTGCTTCTACTTGGGCAGTATATTATTTCACTTTTTCTAAAACTTGACTTTTATATTTAAGAAGATAGATAATAGTAAAATGAGAATAGGCATCTAAAAAGTCAGAATGTATCTTCTTCCATCGCATGTTTTAGTTTCCAGTGGACCAATAAAATCAGAGTGAATCAGTTGTAGCGGCCTTTCAGCTCGTTGTCTTGTGATCTTAAATGGGAAACGAGTCTGTTTGTCTTTGGTACACACTTCGCATACAGAAGGTAATTTTTCAATATCTTGTTCTTTGACATTCATTCCATCCACTAATTTCTATGATTTTTTCATATTAGTAATACCAGGGTGTCCAAGTTTCCGATGCCAATCTTTATCATTTTCAGTCTTGGCAAAAAAAACTGAATTCCGGTCCAATTTATAACATCTTACTTTTATAGTATATATTTACTGAGATAAATCTGTTGCTTAGTTTTGGAATGTGCAGAACTTCTTTAGTATAAAATTTTCCGTTTCAATGCTTCCTGTACCACACGATTCCATTGACTGTTATTTTTTTGCAGTCATTATTTTAGATGAGTTTAAGCTAATATTCTCTAACATGGACTTATCATTTGACGTATTTTTTGTGCATCCTGAGTCAACAACTTATTGTTTTTCACACGCTTTTTCATTATATGTGAGAAAATATACTTTATTACCGGTATTTGAAATTGTTTTGTTTTTGCGAGAAAAAAAAACAGTCTCTTTCTTCATAATTATTTTTATTTTTACAAAATCCGCAATATTTTTCAAATTTTTGGCGTGGTTCTGAAATTTCTCTGGACATGATCCTACTAAGTGAGGTTCAGAAGCACATATCGATGTATTTTACAGCTACTGTTAAGATTTTTATTTTCTTTGTTGTTTAGTTTAACTTGAAATGCCACTCCTAATTCATAATTCACCCTCTCACGGTTTTATTCGTAATTTATGCTGTATGATTCGAGTAGTTAGGTTATTTAAAGTTTTTTCGACTGAAGGGATTCCATCCCACGTATCAAATACAATTTGGTAATGGTATAGAAGAGCTGCTATTAAACGATTTATAATTATTTCGCATGTGACTGATTGTTTTATGTACTTCAGTTTATGCATATACTATATTATTCATTATAATAACAAAAAAAGGTCATTTATTCACCACGAAAATACTCAAACGTGACGAAATCTCGCCAGTATTCATCAGTTTGATTATTCTCTGCTTGTTCAAACAACAAGCGTAACTTTTTAAACATTTGACTGGAATTTGTGTAATCAAGAATGTGAAGTACCATTTTTGACTAATTTGTAGTTACAATGAGCTTTTAATCGATAACATCCATTTTGTTCCACCAAGTTTTCTCTTTATTTTCCGTAAGGTCTTAAAGTTCTGAAATTCCAGTAACGATATAATAACCTAATTGGACCTTGAAAACAATTTGTATTCCAAATTTCCATATGCAGTAGGAATCACGGAAGTTTTTCTATGTGCGCTTGATGATCATCATCAGAACACGACATAATTTTTACTTTTTACCTTTTTCAGCGTCGCGGATTCAACTCAACTGGGCTCATAACCTGTTGGAAAATAATTTTTTATTTTGTGGAATGTAGCGTTACAGTTTAAATTCGTGACATACAATTTTAGTTCACTTATATAACAGTTGAATATCTTCTTGGCAACGAACTAAAACATAACACTGCAGTATTGGTGATATTTAAAATTGCACTTTAACATAAAGTGCTATGTTAAGCTATAAAATTATTCCAATTTCTCAGTCGATACTGCATAACACTCTCAAATATTTATAAGTCTGCCATTTTGAAAATATGCCCCCGATATACTAAAATATTATACAGTTAAGGTTACCTACCATGACACCACACGTTTGCGAAATTTACAAGCAACCAGTTGAGAAATTCTGGTGTTGATACGATCCTAAAATTGTGTATTTTCAGATGGTAGTATCTCACCAAATGGCGACAAAAGAGGATGTGAAATAAAGTTTTTAATGCTCGGAATAAGCACTCTCAGTTTAAAAAATTTATTTACAATTGGTCAAATGTTTCTTTGAATATGGCATTCAAAGGTAAAAATTTTGTGGGCCCAATTTTGAAAAAACTTCTTTCATGTACTAAAATGATACATTCTTATAACTTGGCTAACGTGGCACTATTTTTTATCTCAAACATGGCGGTAATTATTTGAGTGGTTTCTGAGATATGATGTAAGAGATTTTTTTTTTTTCAGGTAGGGCAGTCTTGCAAAATAGCAAAACCAGAGTGGACACGAGTTCCTGAATTTAATGCAGACAGNAATCGATAACATCCATTTTGTTCCACCAAGTTTTCTCTTTATTTTCCGTAAGGTCTTAAAGTTCTGAAATTCCAGTAACGATATAATAACCTAATTGGGCCTTGAAAACAATTTGTATTCCAAATTTCCATATGCAGTAGGAATCACGGAAGTTTTTCTATGTGCGCTTGATGATCATCATCAGAACACGACATAATTTTTACTTTTTACCTTTTTCAGCGTCGCGGATTCAACTCAACTGGGCTCATAACCTGTTGGAAAATAATTTTTTATTTTGTGGAATGTAGCGTTACAGTTTAAATTCGTGACATACAATTTTAGTTCACTTATATAACAGTTGAATATCTTCTTGGCAACGAACTAAAACATAACACTGCAGTATTGGTGATATTTAAAATTGCACTTTAACATAAAGTGCTATGTTAAGCTATAAAATTATTCCAATTTCTCAGTCGATACTGCATAACACTCTCAAATATTTATAAGTCTGCCATTTTGAAAATATGCCCCCGATATACTAAAATATTATACAGTTAAGGTTACCTACCATGACACCACACGTTTGCGAAATTTACAAGCAACCAGTTGAGAAATTCTGGTGTTGATACGATCCTAAAATTGTGTATTTTCAGATGGTAGTATCTCACCAAATGGCGACAAAAGAGGATGTGAAATAAAGTTGTTAATGCTCGGAATAGGCACTCTCAGTTTAAAAAATTTATTTACAATTGGTCAAATGTTTCTTTGAATATGGCATTCAAAGGTAAAAATTTTGTGGGCCCAATTTTGAAAAAACTTCTTTCATGTACTAAAATGATACATTCTTATAACTTGGCTAACGTGGCACTATTTTTTATCTCAAACATGGCGGTAATTATTTGAGTGGTTTCTGAGATATGATGTAAGAGCTTTATTTTTTTTCAGGTAGGGCAGTCTTGCAAAATAGCAAAACCAGAGTGGACACGAGTTCCTGAATTTAATGCAGACAGTGTTTACTGTCATCGCATCAAGTTTGGTTGAACTCAGTTGAATACTTCCCAAGATATGACACTACCCCTACAAAATTCTAAATTGCCACCATTTAGAAAAACTAAGTGTCTAACGTGATTGAGAAGTGAAATGCATGGTGTTTTTATTAAGTTCTGGAAGTGTCCAAATTTGGTGAAAATCAACGAACGCTTTTAAAAACTTTTATGTGGACACACACATTCTCAAGCAACACGTACACACGTAGACACGTTTAACGCAGAAATGAAAATGATCTCAATAAGTCTACCTTTCCTTCAGAAGATAGGCTAAATTAAGGATTGTATAACTATCTCAGAAGGGACTCGACCGGTACCCGTCAAATTTTGCGTACAAGCAGTGCTAAAGTAGGACACCTCAATTATTTAATTTTATTATACCCGGCATTTGTTTTCAGTATGCCGGGATAGTAAACATTGATGGTTAGTTTGCCTTATCTATTGAAAAGTTATACCTATTTTATCCGAACTACCTCGTACATATACTTTTTGTCAGTAATTCTGCACAATAGTAGCAAAAGAACATATAAAAATATTGCGCAATATTTAGGAAACTATTCAACAGACTGGCACCAAGTTATGCATATAAGAGTGCTGCAGTAGCCCACCAGAACTTCAATCGTTTTAGTAGATCTGTTATTTATTTTCAAAATAGCATCTTTATAAATATCTTAGGTTAGTATTCTATATTTACAGTATTAAACTATAGCACCTAATTCAACCAAACCCGACATGCTTTCAGTACTGACTGCAAGAATTTAATTCACTTAATCCTAACTTCTTTTTCCTCTGTTTTGTAACGTAGAGCTACCTGGAAATAAATGAAGCTTTTATGTAATATATCAAGCAATACAAAACGAATCCCAACAGATTTATCATTGTAGAATAATATAGTATGTTTTGGCGCAACGGGACCTGGGAACGGAGCTCGGAACAGTTCATGCTGTCATTCCGGTCGGCCTGCGGACATCTTGGATCCAGGTGACCTTTGACCCCAGTGACCTTCAACCCAAAAAACCGAAAAAATCCAAAAACTTTCAAAAAATTCCAAAAAATTTAGAAAAAATTTATTTAAAAATTATTTTAAAAGCTATTTTTTTAATATTGCAAAGAAAAAAAAAATTATTAAAAGTTACAACAAAATTGTTACTAAAAATGTATTGTTAAAAAAATATATTAAAAAACATAAACTTCCGGAGGTCTTCCCTTACCCCCACTACCCCTCATCTATACTCATTCCGCCATCTTGGTTTTTTCGTCTGTTATTTGTTTATACATTTCTGGAGGATGCCATCTTGGTTTTTTGTTTGTCATTTATTTATAAATTACTAGAGGACACTGTCTTGGTTTTTCGTTTGTTATTTATTTATACATTGCTGGAGGATGCCATCAGGGATTAAGTATGTTTTCATCACTTAGGTGGCGCTATTGCATCGATTTACCCACCAAGAGAGTTAGTTTTCGATATCACCACCAGGGGGCAGCCATATTTATTTATGTTTTTAAAGTATAGGTGGCGCTGTCAGCGCCCTCCATGTTGGATTATATTTTCAACATCTAGGTGACGTTCATTTCTCGATTCAACTGCCAGGTGAGCTGATGGCCCTCATATACAAAGGAAAAGTTCGTAATTTTTCATTCCCATTTAAAAAAAAATATTTTTTCAATAAACAGTATACCTACATGTATAATTTATGAAATTGATAATTTATTTTATCAAAAACTTTAAGAACAATTATAAAACGTAATTTTTCATTTTAATGCTAATTGAAGTACCATTACACCTTATACAATTATTTTATCCTTAAACGCTTTTTGTATTTTAAATTCCAAACTTTTTAAATATTTTTTTGATAAACAAGGAATAAATAAAACTCAAAATTATTTCAAAAACATATTTTTATTCGGAAAAATCTACATCTACTTCATTCACATGTTTTTTATAATCATAGTCTTCGCATAAACTGACCCCAGTTATAAACGAAACCAAGCTTTCGTGCACTCGTGAACATCATGGTGGCGCAGGGCGAGTTTCAATGCAAACTTCGTGCAGCAAAAGCGACACCGATAGGCTGGTATTACAGTGCTGGCCACAGGAGGTTTTGGCTCGTCCACAGGTACAGGAACTCAGGTTGGTGGTGCATACGTAGATGATGTAGTCGGGGAAGGAAGAGAGAAACGATGGTAATTGCAGTTCATCACAGCAATGATGACGTTTGCAGGATCTCTTTCTTACAGAACTCGCACTGAAGAATCGATGAGCCCCGCAGTTTAACTTTACACGACCTTATATGTTTGCAGAAAAGGTCATTACGGTAGAACATCAACCCACATTTTTAGCAAAGATACCTTATCCAGTTTGTATTCTTCATATATCCATGAATTTGTTGACGTGCAATGTGTTGGTGCGAAAATACATTTTCAAAGTAGCTGCAGGAATAAGTTTTCTCCGGCGGGGATGGTTCAGCCAATGGGGCGAGCTCTGCTGAATATGGTACAGCAAAAGAACCAGATGGCTGTGCCAGTGGTGCGGGTGCTGCAGTCATAGGTTGAGGAGCTACTTAAACATCGTTGAAGTCGATGGCACTGCTTGAACGCTTTCTATGGAGTATTCCAAGTAGAGTCGATCTGCTCTCCATGATGTCTGCCAGCAAACTGTGCTCTTCGTCATGAATCTAGATACTTATATAGCTACTTTAGCTAGGTGTAGGACCTACTGCTCATCCTCCAGGTGTATGTTTCCACCTATATATCTCGTGGACATGCGTCGACTCCCTATGAGCGTCCGTGTGAGCGGTTCCTCGGACGTTGGGACCGAGGATTACATTTTACATTATTTTATATGTTTTAAGAGTTTATTTGTCATAACGATTAACTCCGTATGATGTAGGTGTGTTCCGATGACGTACGCCCCACCAACGACGATTTTTTTCTACGCACATCATTTGCAAGCGACAGCTGCTTAAGAGGGTGGTACATTTATAACGTTGAAAACCCTAGTGTACCAAAACGAGCCAAAGACATCATAACATTGACTCAAACAGATAAGATATAGCGAAATTTTCTTGACACCACCAATAAAAAGTAGAAAGATTCCCCAATACTGAACCAATGAAAAAATAATTCCAGATACTCTAAACGACGAAAAAAGTGACATAGCCATTTAACATTGAAAAGCCTCGTCATATCTCAATTTAAAGCAGAATGATAATTCCAATGATGAAAAGAAATGTCAACCAAAGAAGCGGAAGGTTACAGCCCACCAAAGAAAAATACATTAAAATTGNGAAGAAGCGGAAGGTTACAGCCCACCAAAGAAAAATACATTAAAATTGCCAGGACCAATATCGGAAAATATTCGCAGAAGTATACACTAACACCGGCGAAAAATTGTAGAACCAATGACGAAAAATATTAACAGAAATATTAAGAAGTATACGCCCCAACAACGAAGAGAAAATATCAGGACCAATGATGAAAAAATTACAGGACCAGTGATGAAAAATAGTAATAAATACGGAAAGAAATGNGAGAAAATATCAGGACCAATGATGAAAAAATTACAGGACCAGTGATGAAAAATAGTAATAAATACGGAAAGAAATGCCCCGCACAGGTACAGAAGTATGCAGCGCACCAAAGAAAAATACAATCGAAATGTCAGGACCAATGCTGACAAAATGTAGAAGCAACGATGGAGAAAAAAATAAAATAAAAATAGTGCGTGCGTAGTACTTTACAGACACCATCGAGGAAGTAAACACATTAATCAAGAACTATACAAACATAAGTAGCGAAAAACACTCCCTAGACAGACAGACTGTTCGAAGAATCACAGATAAAAAATTACCCAAGTACTGTTACCTGGAAACGAATAAGTAGAAAAATATGGTATAAAGATGTAAAATCACAGGAAACCAGTCATGAGGGGAAAATTGAAATCAACACGACTGCCGTGGAAGAAAAAAAGGTTTCTCCAGTTTTTTCACGGGTACGATATAGCTACCATTTTGCCCATCACAATTCCGACGGGAGGTAAGCATTGGAACCTCCCTGCTCCCCCAAGGAATTGACTTTAAACCCTGGTTGGAGGTCTAACATTGACGCAGAACCCATGTGTATGTGTGATTGCGAATATGAAATTGCGGAAGCAAAAATGGCAAACTCATCTCATTGTAGTGCATCGCATCAGCCCTTTATGATGATCGTATTTATTTTGCTGTTGGNCTCCAGAACATATATAAAATCGTCAAAATTAATGTAATTTTTCACAACGCATATTTTGCTCTTTTTGTTACTTTTCCGTCGCATTTGTATGAATACAATTTCGCCCGAAGTTCCACGAATTTGGTCATGATCTTTCCATCGCACCCATCTTTGAATTTACCTACAACTTTCTTGTTGGTGGGCGAAAAGCACTTGTGGTTCGTGGGATAGGCGCTCATGTCTAACTCCTCAAATAACTGTGTGTCTGAAATCATGTCCTCGTAAAAGTCCCGGGTTCTAACCTGATATAGGTACGAGTCGGTGTCAGTATACAGAAGCTCGACGTCTTCGTCGTACCTAGCCTTCATCACGTCATAATGGAATCTGTACATTAATGTTTTTGAGCTGTCGAGCACTGAAAAGCCGGCATAAATAGGTTTATCAAACAGTATGAATTCGTGTTGCAGATGGAGGAGGGAAAGATATTCATCATAAATCGTTTGGCCTATGAATGTTGACTTGGCTACCAGTTTCTTAAGTCGCTTTTCAATGCACACTAGTTCCAATTTTTGGCGTTTTATTGTGTACTCCATTAATTTTCCAAAAGTTACGTTATTGGCAAATTAAAAAAATTATTTTCGAAATCGTTGGTGGCCACCTGATGTTTTGCAGTATTTAAATCTATGTAATGTTTCAGCCAGCGTCTCTGCTAAAATTCTAGCACACGGTGAGTTTTCGTAACCTTCAATCCATGATCCAGCGCCTATTTCAAGTTGCGGTAATGTACGATATAGTGTTTCTTATTTTCTAATGTTGTTATTAATTTAGCATGTTTGGAGCATGGGGACCACTGTTTAACTTGGATGAAATGGCAACTCACGATGTTCCTCGTGCAGGGCTGCGGGGTACTCGACGTCGACCTCCAGAATATAGCCAGCATCAGCATCATCCAGCACGGACATTACGTAGATATTGGTGTCGACCCACCTGAAGTTACGTACTGGCAACGGCAGCGACATAGCCCAGTCGTACAGGTTGTTTGCGTCGAGGTATTGCAAAAACGTGGTGAGCTTGCTGGGATCGTATGTTTCAGGCGCGGAGGTGTTGTTCGCCACCGCATGTTGCTTCACGCACTGTACCACGCCACCGCGAATTCCATTTTCAATAAACATATGCAGGTCGTAATCAGTTAGAAGCTCTAGATTTACCCTCGTCGTTTTTAACATTGCATCGAATGAGAACCCCGGGGCGCTGACCTACTGTGCACAATAGAGCTTGTATTTTGACGTACACAAATTTCTGAAATTTTCAAATACGTCTGATAGAATTAGCACGTTCGTCTTCAAATACAATTCTGAATGTTTTCCCAGGTTCGCATAGTTGAACGTTTCCCATGCTTCCTGAACGTAGGCGTATTCTTCGTTGCTGATCCCAGAGCCCGTTAGCCTGGTATAGAATTCCTATTTCGGAGGCAGCAGCTGCTCATCCAGCTTCTCCCAACTGTCAACATAATTATATGGAAACACGCCTTTGCACGTGACGAGACGCAATTGGCTGGCACTGAAGAATTTAGCGGTGTTGATAAATTTATTCAGTGGTAAAAACTCGGCTAGGGACGTCAGACTCTTGGCCATGAACCAAAACGTATCGACAAACTGCACCAAAATCTGTCTTCCAGCTGCTTCGAAAATGTGATCATTTTCTTGCTCGTTTGCGGAATGATTAAGATGTCTTTCGTATTGTATCCCAGCTGCCTGACGATACAATTCTCATCATAGCTCAAGTTGTGGAAAAATACGACGAGTTTCTTAGGGCGGCGACGCAGCAAATTGTAGCTGGTGCAAGCAGGCCCGATGTACCGCGCTGCGAAGTAGTCATGGTCACGCACTTTATAATTTTCTACAGTGAACGTTGATTCACAGTAGCAGCATTTCATCGCCCTTGAGTAGCTGGTCTTTTCTGCTGGGGAGAGTGGCTCCATCGGCTTTGATGTGGCGGAAATAGCTTTTACTTTTTTACCTATATCGACATTTGCCCCCATGAACTTTTTCTCTGCATCCTTCCCTCGTGTATATGACGGGGTCCTAGCTCAGCGTGGGTGTTAGTGCTGCAGGGATGGCGTCGTTTTCCACGTGTCCTCGTACTTCTGATAGGCATACGTGTACGAGTGGCTGGGGTCAGGTTTGCAGGTCTGAATTGGTTTCAAAATGGTCTCAAAATCTGCATAAACAACGATGGGTTATTTATCAATGTGGTGGAAATTTTTGAATTTTAATACTGGTTGCCTACCATCCTCCCCCAGATGTGGCATCTCGATTCTGGATGGGCATTGTCCTTGCAATATTTTTTGTGATTTTCCAGGCACTGCTATCCTGTCATTCCGGATTTCCTCGCCTAGTCGTCACAATACGTGAAGCAGCGCCTGTATATATGAATTTTCTCAGTGTGGGCNCCGGATTTCCTCGCCTAGTCGTCACAATACGTGAAGCAGCGCCTGTATATATGAATTTTCTCAGTGTGGGCCGTCAACTGAGGTCTTATCAAACGTTGGAAATTCTTAATGAAAGTACAATGGGCGTTCACATCTTCGGCTGTGAGGAGGAGGTCGAAATGGTCTGGCTTCTCTTTTTTTGTCACACGTACGGGGAAAACCTTCTCGTTTTCGTCCAGGGCGTAAATGTTCACAGTAACTGAAGAATTATTTTTTTTTCAAAAACTTCTATTTGGTGTAATGGTGTAGGGGACACTAGCTCTGAAAAATCACATTTCGATTCGAGGGCTTTGTAGCGGTGGTCGACTCGCTGCGGATGTGTATCTTCCACATAACGTGGCAGAACGGCCCATTTTAAACAATGTGGTCGTTTGTGTTTTTCGGATTTATGATAGCATGTCTATTCTTTATGGAACCGGAAAGCTCGTTGTACGATGATACGCNGGGGGGTCTAACTTGTTTATGCGGAGCTGTATGTGGTTGACTGACGACAGTGTCCACCCGGAACCACGTTCTTTGTATTGCGTCGCTTCAGTACATATTTCTTCTAAGCTATTTTGGACGGACTCCTCAATATAGCTGATTTCATGGATTGGTATATTTGTCGTCTTGAATGCTCTTTTGTTTGTACCTTTATCGAACGGAGCTGGTTTAGTATAATCACACTCGAGCCAAATGTTAAATTTTATGGCGCCATTTTCTCTTACTTCGTCTGTCAGCTGGTTAATTATATTTTGCTTAATGTTGGTCACATAATTACAATATATTTTGCGGTNTCTCTTACTTCGTCTGTCAGCTGGTTAATTATATTTTGCTTAATGTTGGTCACATAATTACAATATATTTTGCGGTGTCCCTTGTGTTTTCGGCTACGTAAGTCTTCAGATTGGCCCTGAATACCGTTTCTGCCCCGACGAACCCGTGAGGGGTTGACTGGCCAGCGCTGACTACGATTCGTGGTCGCGAAAATCAAGCAGGGGCCTGAACCTGTAGGGCTACGGGCTGTTGGAGAACCACGTCGAGTCGCGTGCGTTTGACGGGAGGAGGGGTTCGTCCACTGCACTTCACTATATATGACTTAAGTGTATTTGACCTAGGAAACGCTTTGCCGCATTCTTCAAGTGTATGAGCGTTTGTCGGCGTTAAAGTCGCAGCTAGTTTCGTGTCGTCGCGCATGGNCTTAAGTGTATTTGACCTAGGAAACGCTTTGCCGCATTCTTCAAGTGTATGAGCGTTTGTCGGCGTTAAAGTCGCAGCTAGTTTCGTGTCGTCGCGCATGGCCCATATGTGTAAATACATTATAACAGAATTGGCACCTGTTTAATAGCACCCTTACATTTCCGTGTATGCTTATCCATATCGTCCTTGTGACTTATTTGTACCCCACATTTCTCACATACCTGAGAATCGGCCCTGAAGGGACTATGTACGCAACTGGCCCCGTGTAGGAGCCCATTTAGACAGAGAGGTGCTTACCACAAAACCCGCAGGAAAACAAAACTGGAGGTGACATCAGTCCTGCCCCAGCAGGTGTTGGAACGATGTATGCAATACGACGGTCGGTCATGGTTCGCCTCACTCGTGAAGAACCCACGTAGCAACCTGCAACATAAATACATTTGCATTAGTTTTTTTTTGTGTAATACAAATAATATTCAGTCACATATAATGTCATTCCTAGCCAGAGAACAATTTATTTGAAATNTTTTTTTTTGTGTAATACAAATAATATTCAGTCACATATAATGTCATTCCTAGCCAGAGAACAATTTATTTGAAATTATCGAGTTGATGTAATTGGATTAAAAATTATATTTATTAAGCCCTTAATATACTGCAGTACATGCCCCCGTAATCTCTCTTTAATATATTTATATTTTTTAAAACCCATATAATACACCCTACATTTTTTAACAAATATAGAATCTGTATTGTTTGGAAGCTAGTGCAGACAATGAAATGAACGGTGCCTATGAGTGATCTGATGAAGGAAAAGAGAAGATCAGCAAGCTAACGTTAGGAAATCCTGGACGTTACCCACCGGGAATCGAACCGCGATTCGTCATAGCGGCAAGCCACCACACTACACCGGTGTGTCACCGCGGTCGCCCGGAGCTGTATCTCCCACCAGTCCTGCGCGTGACGAAGAAAGCGGCAGGGAATCAGTGCATCCTCCGGCCCGTGTGTGTGTGTCACACACACACACACACACACACCATCACGCCTGATAAAAAAATTTACGCTAGATTGAGTGGAAATTACGAAAAGGGGGAAAATTATTTTTAATGTCAAAATACATATTAAAACAACTTCACGTCAACGTCATTCTTACTAGCGTATGAGCGAGTTTTTTTTCTGTACACACATTTCTATTTTATATTATATTCTCTAGGTACAAACACTTTAAGGAAATGGGAAAATAAATATTTGATATTACAGGCCTAATGTTAATATGTAACGATCTCCCGCACTTGTACAAAAAAATTCACACTACTCTTAATGCATTCACGTCTAAAGAATGATAATATTTTGTCCTTTAAGAAAGACCGTACAATATGAGTAAAAGTTCAGCTCAAATAAAAAATGATGAGCAGCTCGTGTAAGTATTGAAATTTTTGATATANCGTACAATATGAGTAAAAGTTCAGCTCAAATAAAAAATGATGAGCAGCTCGTGTAAGTATTGAAATTTTTGATATACGATGATAGAAAATTAATGCAGCTCAGTGAAAATAAATGAATCTGTACTCACCGACTGAACAAGCGAAATTAGCTGCGACGGGAAGAGGACTCGTCCGCAGTCAGACAGAAGCTCTAGCCCACGGGTTTGACGACTGGGAAAAAGAAACAATATGTATCAAAAATCTGAACGGCAATGGACAAACATCGCNCTAGCCCACGGGTTTGACGACTGGGAAAAAGAAACAATATGTATCAAAAATCTGAACGGCAATGGACAAACATCGCTGTAAGGACTCGTGCAGACGTTTTTAATAACCTGCAAACGAAATAAGCAGTGCGGAGCAGGAACTCGACGGAGATAGCCCGTGAAGATGGCACACGTGCTTCTCAAGCCAAGCGGATCACACAAAACGGTAGCTCTACGTTGGGCGAAAACACAGGTGGCGATATCTGTAAACAGAATATAACACATTCTAGGGTATCCTGTGTAATTAAGTGTTTTGGCATACACCCCCGCCGGGAATCGAACCTGGTTCGCCGTGGTGGGGTGCGAGCAATCAGACTAACGTGTCACGGTAAAGCGTGCAGGAAGCAAAAATCTCCAAATACTGTGCAGGGGAAACGATGCGTGTTTTTTCAGCCGAAGCAAACATGATGATAAGGGTCGTGCTCGCGAGAACGGGTCAGCCGGCCGTGCTCCGGGTTCCTGTCGCTGTAATATCAGACGGCAGACGTTCCCGGAACTTCGGTAGCATACCACGCGAATAATTCTAGTAATGCGAAAGATTGGTTGCTGACCAATATAACTGTAAAAATCTTAAGGGGCTTGCCTACCTATGATTATAATTGACACTCTAAAGCATTTTGGTGAACTCTAACCATGGAGGCTGAAACTTTTATACTTATGTTTGATGACAAATGGATGAAACATAGTTACCATGTGCATTTTGAAATACATCGTTTTTATGTGGGATGCGATGGAAATCGAACGGCTAAAAGTAAGTTTTCTTTGTAAAGAAAGTTGCACGTTTAGCGTGTCTAAATTGTTTTAATGTGAGCACAATGTTTAAGTCTGTCTTTAAATTTAATCAAAATATTCGTATGAGATTGCGGCACCTCTAAATAAAGGAGAGTGTNCGTACAATATGAGTAAAAGTTCAGCTCAAATAAAAAATGATGAGCAGCTCGTGTAAGTATTGAAATTTTTGATATGCGATGATAGAAAATTAATGCAGCTCAGTGAAAATAAATGAATCTGTACTCACCGACTGAACAAGCGAAATTAGCTGCGACGGGAAGAGGACTCGTCCGCAGTCAGACAGAAGCCTAGCCCACGGGTTTGACGACTGGGAAAAAGAAACAATATGTATCAAAAATCTGAACGGCAATGGACAAACATCGCTGTAAGGACTCGTGCAGACGTTTTTAATAACCTGCAAACGAAATAAGCAGTGCGGAGCAGGAACTCGACGGAGATAGCCCGTGAAGATGGCACACGTGCTTCTCAAGCCAAGCGGATCACACAAAACGGTAGCTCTACGTTGGGCGAAAACACAGGTGGCGATATCTGTAAACAGAATATAACACATTCTAGGGTATCCTGTGTAATTAAGTGTTTTGGCATACACCCCCGCCGGGAATCGAACCTGGTTCGCCGTGGTGGGGTGCGAGCAATCAGACTAACGTCTCACGGTAAAGCGTGCAGGAAGCAAAAATCTCCAAATACTGTGCAGGGGAAACGATGCGTGTTTTTTCAGCCGAAGCAAACATGATGATAAGGGTCGTGCTCGCGAGAACGGGCCAGCCGGCCGTGCTCCGGGTTCCTGTCGCTGTAATATCAGACGGCAGACGTTCCCGGAACTTCGGTAGCATACCACGCGAATAATTCTAGCAATGCGAAAGATTGGTTGCTGACCAATATAACTGTAAAAATCTTAAGGGGCTTGCCTACCTATGCTTATAATTGACACTCTAAAGCATTTTGGTGAACTCTAACCATGGAGGCTGAAACTTATATACTTATGTTTGATGACAAATGGATGAAACATAGTTACCATGTGCATTTTGAAATACATCGTTTTTATGTGGGATGCGATGGAAATCGAACGGCTAAAAGTAAGTTTTCTTTGTAAAGAAAGTTGCACGTTTAGCGTGTCTAAATTGTTTTAATGTGAGCGCAATGTTTAAGTCTGTCTTTAAATTTAATCAAAATATTCGTATGAGATTGCGGCACCTCTAAATAAAGGAGAGTGTATGCTAGATGCAACTTGCACACAAAAAATAAAACTATTTTAAATTACCTCTAACGTACGGTTTTCAGCTACGTAAAAAAGTATAACTATTTATACAAGAAACATATTTTCTTAATGCTTTTGAGAAACGAAGAGGTTTCTTTTTTACACTCGTCAAAACAGTTCGCCTGACGTGACGGGAAGTAATTTATTTTTTTATTTTAAGCAAGTATTTCGACAAGTGAGCTGAGATGAGGCGAGCGTTTCTCCGTTGTCGAATAATTTTAAAATCAATACGTATTTCCTAGCTCCATTATTAAATAGAAACGCATAAATTATTATTACTGAACAGGGAGCGCGATGCATGTGAGCTGCGATTGACGACCTTAGCGAGAGCGCCCGCCTGGCTGGGTGTGCCTAGTCAGCGCGGCTTGGCCTCTTGACCGACATTACGATAAGCACGCACACCGCAGCTACACGTCCATTCAATCGTACGAATGAGGAGGGAAGAAATGCAGTTATGTATTTTTTTTTTAAAATCTGGATTAGCAATTCACACCTGCAACATAAAAGTTTTTTGGACAAGAACTTTATTTATAATACTCGAATGAANAGGAGGGAAGAAATGCAGTTATGTATTTTTTTTGAAAAATCTGGATTAGCAATTCACACCTGCAACATAAAAGTTTTTTGGACAAGAACTTTATTTATAATACACGAATGAAAGCATTACTTTTAACAGTCAAATAAAATTAACGAGACGCGCTCTTAAAATCATTCGCAAAAAAAATCGTCCTAAAAAATTTTGCATTAGTATTTAACAAACTGAAGGAAGGTTGATGGAAGCAAAAATCGCCGAAAACTGGAGAAGGCCTGGAAACGCACGAAGCTGCTTCACAAGGCAGTATGGGAGGGAATATGCTCGTTTCCAGCTTATATTGTTTACTAGTACGATATTGATATATTCTTCCGCGGATGAGGTAGGGGTATTGATTATTCTTTCCGCGTATTTTCGTCCGCGAAAATAAAGTAGTCCACAATCATGATTTTTAAAATAGCATTAGAATTTTTTTCGTACAAAAAATAAAACATAACACATCAATTCATCGATGGTTTCCTTCATTACGTAAATTTTTTAATTTNATTCATCGATGGTTTCCTTCATTACGTAAATTTTTTAATTTTTGGAATATATCGTTTTTGTAATAATATATTTTTTAAATCGATAAATCGTAATACCTCCACCACTGATGGAAGACAACTCCTGTAGGCGTGTGAATGCAAGCGATGGAAGGTGGGGATGGTTGTACCTCTCGTACATTTTCAGATTTCTCAGTACCCTTCGAGAGACTAGCCATATGTTGTAAATTATGAGAACTTGCCACTGTACAGTTTCTTAGTTTGTGTGAGTGAAATTAAATGATAATCTTCTGTCTCTCACGAAATTTTAAGCATCTCTCTGCGAGTTTACACTATGTTACGCATATTAGAGAAATGTAGAAAGAGATAGGGTAAATTTATTTTCTGTTTCTCACGACATCACCTTGGAAATTTTATGCACCACAGATATGAGACTATATTTTACCGGGAATTATTACCCCTCCCCTCGTTAATTTCTCCTCAATTCCTACACTCCGACTTTTGGCGACGAATAGGAAATCGGCGTGTGAGGGAGTATAAAGTACGATTCCCTTCGTGACCAATGGGATATCAGTTCGTGGGTGAAGTGCAAAGTGGAATTCCCTTCATAGCCAACGGGAAATCGGTGCATAGTGTTTTGGGGGGAGGGGGGAGGTGGTACGCAGTACAATTCCCTTTACGGTCAATGGTAATGGGATTTGTTCATGGTGCAAGGTTCCGTCTCCCTCGCAGCCAATGGGAATTAGATTTTGGTTGTAGCCAATGGGAATGGGATTTTGCGAGGTCAGTCCGATTTACACCCTAAAAATACTGCAGACAGAATGACATATTTCCTGACCGCCGGGACACAGTCAAAAGACAAGTCCTACTCGAATATTAGACTCGGCACAGACTACCTAAACAGCGTAGAGCGAATACAAACGGAACATTCAATATTAATAAGCAAAAAAATTCCAATAAAAGTGAAGGAAAGAACGTGAAATTGATGTATTTTCCACGCATTGGGATGTACACGTATTTTTTTGCAAAAATTATTTTCTACCAGTCACAAATGTAAAACTCGCGACAATGTAGCGCCCAGCCAAAGTTGAGACTTTTTTCTCAGGTGTTAAACCTACATTTTACCAGAAATATTTTTTAATAGCTGTTAACATATTATGGTAACTAAATACGCTCGTTATCAAAACCACAGACAAGAAAAAAAATTTCATTAAAGTAATGAACGCCTTAAGTTCTTTTTCATGTTTTAGTGAGCCATGCATGCATTGGAATTATGATGAAAAAAAGGATACCTTGTCCAAGGCTGTAAGTTTCAAATATGCTTTTCCGTCACAACGAACGCTGAATAAAATTATATAGGAAATCTTACTTTTTACCCCATGTTATAAAAAAAATCCTGAAAATCTAAAAAAATGTTAATTCATCAAACATACTTTTACCATGTATGTTTTTTATGGCGAACGAATTATCACATACATACTTTTTATATGGAGTGCGTTAGCGTGAAAAATATTATGCATGGAAAGTGCAGAGATTTCTATACATCACATTTTCCCTGTGCACTGACTTTAATTATGTTCTGTAAGAAATAAAAGTGTTTCGAACGTGTTATTTTTATTAAAGAATGTTCTTTGTTTGTCCCCATCTCAGAATGTTCTATCTTTTTTTCACGAATCAGTATGGCAACGGAAAACTTGTTTTCATCAGTATGGTAACTTTTATAATTTTATCAAGTTTCGAACCTAGACCCTCCTGTCAGTGTGCCCTTGTGTATTCTCGAACGAGCTAGAGACAAAAGTGTGTTTCTTTTTTTTCCCCGGCGTATTAAAGTTTGGATGATAAAATAAATATCCATTCGTGAATTCTTTTTGCACCTTATTAAAGTTTCACATGATAAATTAATATGCAATCGATCTCTGTTTGAATAACAAATTTACTGTAGATAACGCGAAGTCACCTATAGGCGAGCGAGCTGCTCGCACTTTCCCAGGCTCCAGGCGCGCTCTGCCCGCTGCTGCCCACGTGTTCAGCAGGAACAGCAAAGTCCAATTCAACATCTGGTGCAGCGAGGATGGACGTGGTGCCAACCTTAACTTTGGCCATCTCTGCTGCTCCTACACAGCACGTCTAAAGATAATTTTCGAGGCCGTCTTCATTTGCAAAGTGTTTTACCACAAATTCTTAATCAAATAAATAATAACCTTCATCATATGTTATTTTAGTGACAGCCAGAGTCTCATTGAAGGTATTAATTTCTTTCTTGAAATTATAACAAATTGATATATACTAAACATTTTTTCTTACCAACTGTTTTTTAACTTCCGTGAGCAGGGCATAACTCGAGATGAAAAAAATTAACAAATTTATTAATGCACACTTCACAATATTCTTCTTCTGCATAATACAACGAATACCGTTTTTAACGAGTTTCTTCTCTGAGTCATGGAGGGCATTACATACGCGTAATATTTTTTTAAATGCACTATGGGGTATCATAACTCCACAGTATTAGGGCTTCGGAAATGCGCAGAGCACAGAAATATTTTTGATTTTTGCACTCGTGGAGTTTTGTGGCGTACATCTCAACAAGCTGTCGAAATGGTAGGCAGCGACAATGCTTGTGAAGATCTACGACGTTCGGAACGAACTTACAGAACATGGCAAGTATTGTGAATCGCCGACTCTTGGCGTCTTCCAAACACATACACAGGATACTCGCAAACAATGGCAGAGTCCAAAAATGCTGAAATTTCCTCGTACGGAATATTTCCCTCATCCTACCATAGTCCATGCGTTTCGTACGTCTGTAGGCGGTACGCCTATTGCGTGGTGTGATAGAGATGCAGCCTTGGACACGCCGGTAAAAAAGTGAAAAACCTTTGTTTTCTCGTCTTCGTCATTGTACTAAATGGCTATCTGCTTGATGGTGTACGAGTCCAACGAGCGAAAACCTTGGCTGTTGCAAAACATTTTTTGTTATATAAAAATTGAAATTTCCATGCGCACTAAATTTCAAGATTTTTTTACAGAGTTATTTACAACTTCATCGAGGTCCATACACAATGAGCCCCTGTGTTTTGGGTTGGTTTACTCGCCGGGTAGTGCTTGCCAGTAAATTTATTGAAGAGGAGCATCTTCCACAGGTACTGCTTGCAAGTAGATAACTTCCATGGAGACGTCTTCCACAGGTACAGCTTGCGAGTATATAACTTCCACGGGTGTCTCTTCCACAGGGACGACGTCGTATTCCATGGGGAGGGTGTCTTCCACGGTCATGGACGTCGTGAGGGCTGCTCGGTAGGCCTTGCACTAGCCCCTGCGATGCGGCGTATCGGTAACCGAGGTGGTATAGTGCTCGAAACACTCCTTGCACGTGAGGCAGTCCCTTATGTCTTCGTTCTGCTGTACGTAGGCTGGCAAATACTTGAATACAGTAGAAATGTCGTGAGGTGCGTAGACAAGGAGAAATTCTTTAGGCAGGTATGGCAACGCTTCCCGTTTGTCCAAGGCACTAAACGAGCGCACCATTCCAAATGCCAAAATGGCCGAAAATATTTTATGGCCGCTCGGACAAAACCGGGCACATTTCTAAGAGCGAGAAAATGACTGCTTTCCCGAGGGGACTACGGGTGCGTCTTGCAGAGAGTTTTAAGGGGAAGAAATAGTCCGCGCTTGTGACTAAAGTAGGCCACTGATTGGCCGGAACGAAGGTTTCCAAAAAAGGACGATACATTAGCCAATGAGAGAGATTGTGACGTGATCTGGTTAGCCAATGAGAAACATTGGCAGAGCAATTAAATATAATTGATGGGGATAGAGGCCTGCTGACGAAGGTTTCCGAAAACATACCAGAAATCAGCCAATGAAAATCAAGGGTGGGGGTGGAATGGGTCGAAAAAACATGAGTAATTAGCTAATGAGAAACAGAGGTGGGGGTGGAGGTCTGCAGACTAATTGGCTGAACGAACATGAGAAATCAACCAATGAGAAATTGGCAGAGCAATAAAAATATTGGAAGGGGGTGGACCGAAAGTTACTTATTGTTCGAACAAAGGTGAGTAATTTATGGTGGTGGAGGGAGTCGAACGAATATGAGTAATTTGCCTATGAGAATCATTGGTGGTGAGCGGAGGGGGTCAGTCATCTGCTGGGCGTGGTTCAGGGGGACCTCCGGAAATATGTATAAACAAATGACAAACGAAAAAACCAAGATGGCTCCTTCCAGCAATGTATAAATAAATTACCAACAGAAAACCAAGATGGTGTCCTCCAGCAATGTATAAACAAATGACAAACGAATAACCAAGATGGCGGAATGAGTAAAGGTGAGGGTTGGTGTGGCTAAGAGGCGACCTTTGGAAATTTAAGTTTTTGAAAAATACGTTTTTCATAATTTATTTTAATAATACAATTTTTATAATATTAACAATGTTTTAATAATTTTTAATAATTTTTTAAATAGTTTTTGGATTTTTTTTTTGGATATTTTTAAATTTTTTTGGTTTGAAGATTAAAGGTCACCTGAATCCAAGATGGCCACCAACCGATCAGAATTACAGATCATGAACTGCTCCGAGCTCCGGTCCCAGGTCCCGTTGCGCCTTAACATACCAGATTATTCTACTTATCTTATATGGTAGTCCAGCTAAGTAAAGATAGTTTAACGGCTAAGGAACTTAGTTTCAGAACAGTGGCCTCTCTGGAACAGTCAAATCAATATGTACATAAGTTGATATTCTGGCGGTACTTATTGTTTCCGACCGATAGACTCTTTGGTCTTTCATTTCGGCTGAAAGCGTCACCATAGAAGTAAAACAGTTTTCTTTAAGATGTTTCAGGGACTCCTATGCCGATTCCTACAAATGTTGGTGGAAAGTCCTTTTGTTGGATTGCTTTTTTTAAACACATTTTCCTACTAAGACTTTGAGTACTTCATGAAAAGCTCTTGAATATACGTATAATTGTAGAGGATAATTGTTCCGATAATTTCTTGCTTTGAATGGACTTACATAAGTCCCCGCTGTAACATCGAAAGTATGACCGGAGGGCGACTTTAAATATTTCACCGCCCCACACGCACAACCACGCTCACACACCTACAAACACATATCGACACACACTTGTTCACTTACTTTTTGTTACCCTCAAACCTCACGTCCTATCGTACCCTTAGTGGCTAGGTGCGTGGCCTTCAAATCAAACACTCTTCTTAGTTTTATTGTTGATATAACGTGAAAAGTACATCTGAAAACTTATTAGGGCCATTTTCCTAAAGGGAGGGCTTCACGCAAGGAGGGCCTCAGTTTTTGCACATTATTACTTTAATAAACATATGTTTTGTTTCTTCATAAAGCAAGAATTTTTAATTTTAAGCTTATTAATGCTATCAAAATTTTTTTAATAATAATAATAAATGAAGCTTTATTACAATAGTTATACTGTCTATATACATAGGTATTTTAATGAGTAACGGTAACTAAAATATCTGTTGAACGTCAACTGCACTCAGCTGGGTGATGGTAGTTTGTGGTTTATGCTGTTTGTTTACACGCGGCGCTTGAGTGAAGAGACGACGTTCATCAATTCTTGTTTTAAAAATAACTAGTAGCCTTAAATTCTTCGTTCCGCTAGGGCGTATAAACCTGGTATTGGCTATTATTAAAAAATGAATTAAACCGGTTTCTTTTTTTGCCATCATTGGTGTACAAACAAGCGATGGGAAGAAGCTTTAGCGATGCAAAAGTGCTATGAACAATCGGATAGCAAAACGCGTGATGTGGGGCGTGCAAGTGTACGGGTCATTGCTCATGCCCTTGGCTTAAGGAGCTATTCAGTGATGCATTTGGCCCCATGGTTTGGATTTAAGCAACGCCACACTACTTGGCAGGTGGATTGGAACACAGGGTTGGACTGCAAACCCCAGCAACTCAACGACACCGGCTAGTAGCATTCTGCTTCAACGCCCTACATCACGAGGATGGAATACCGAACGTTTCATTGATGGGAAATGAAATGTTTTCGACAGGGCTGTGCCTGGCCTGTGGGGTTAATTAATAAACGAAGTGAGAGGAGTGTGGACAGAACCATGGTAGCGAGGACGAGAGGAGGTGGTATTCTGCGCGGTGACGGGGAGGGATCATCGCTGCGGACTCGCGGTCCTTTCAGCGCCACTGCATTACTGAGCAGCGTTTAGGCTGCGGCGAGCATTCCAGCGGCCTCGTTTGCATATTGCATTGTGATGCACCGCCACGAAAAAAAATGCTACGTCCGGCAGCTCGCAATAAGCCGTACTGCCACCACAATGTCGCGGCCTGCAGGTCCGATAACAACCGCGTGTGCGGGCATGAAACATGGACGTGTGGTCAAAATGCTCTCGGGCGGCCTGCGACATGTCTCGCCACTCGCTTGTGCTCACCGCGTCTTCCTCAGCCAAACATTCACATTGTGGTCAGGCGTATTTCGTCCTAGACCTTGACTTCCTGTTCTCGCCACAAGGCATGGTATCGCCTTTCCCTATTTCACGCGGCTCTGTAAGAGAGGCGTTCGTTTCCCGGCGCTACGGTGATGTCAGATGAATGAACAAATTTCTTGACTTTATCATTGAGTTTTCTTCCTCGAGAGTCACGCATTGTTGTTGTGGGGGTAGTTGACAGACAAGTCAGCATATTCGTGCTGGTATGCTGCGTGTCCACATCGGCTCGTCGATTTTGACCGCGTGCTTGAGTGCAGCTGAGGAAGACGCAGCCGGCTACGACGCTGTAGCAACTGAACCAGCAGTAGCGAACGTCGCACAGTTCCCTGGTGCGTGCGTAACTACGACGCTGTAGCAACTGAACCAGCAGTAGCGAACGTCGCACAGTTCCCTGGTGCGTGCGTAACTACGACGCTGTAGCAACTGAACCAGCAGTAGCGAACGTCGCACAGTTCCCTGGTGCGTGCGTAACTACGACGCTGTAGCAACTGAACCAGCAGTAGCGAACGTCGCACAGTTCCCTGGTGCGTGCGTAACTGTCGACTCAGTGAACCAACGCCCTGACTTCGCTTATCATGTGGACACCACGGAATATAACTTCAGTCTTTTTTCAACAATGTTGTTAGCTATTTTGAAGGCAGTATCAAAGACTGGAAACACTCTTATATTTCCATAACATTTCAGACATTTTGAAATTAATAACAACATTCTTTTGCATTATTTGTACTGCTTATATTGATGTAGTGTACGAAAAGTTTTCTTGCCGTGTAATTTGCATTGTTAAATTGGATTTTACATTAAATATATTTTAGAAGTAAAACTATGTTAGCTATAACTTTGGCAAAAGACAACACACTAATACAAAAAAATACAGTATGGTCTGAGATGAAACGGAATACATTTTGCACAACCTGTTAATTAATTTTCTATTTCTAGGGAAATAACTGTTTCAAGTGTTATTATTGACAAAGTGCACTCACACATCCCCCGAATGCAAGCAGACACGCGCCACAACGTCCAAATCTACACACATGCACATCGTCCCTCAAAATAGTCATCGTTGGACGCTATGCACGCCTGACAACGTTGGCGTAACTATTGGAAACACTGCTGAAAGATATTGGCAGGAAAACGCTGTATGACTTCTCTTGCAGCATTATCTCCTTGGCCGAATTAAATCTACGCCCACATAGCTGTAATCTCAAGCGAAGAAGGAGAAATAAATCGCGCAGTGTGAGATCACGGGAGTATAAAGAATGTGACAGAGCAATGACCTGTTGCCTTGCCAGTTCTTCTTGGACAAACACACAGCTATACGCAGGGGCGTTTTCGTGTCGCAACAGCACATTCTTCCTGCGCCACAGCCCAGGACGCTTACGACGAATTGTATTGCGTAGATGGCGAATTATTTGCACATAGCAGGTCATGTTTACAGTTGCTCCTTGGGGGAGGAATTCTATGTGAACTATGTCCAATGAGCCAAAGAACTGTTCAAGCGTCACCTTGCATTTTGACTTTTCTTGTCGCTGTTTTTTCCGTCGTTGCGGTGATGGCGAATTCCAGGTGTCGGATTGTCTCTTATTTGCGAATCGTATTTTAAACATCATGTTCTGTCTCTGTTATCCCTGTTATAATTATGTTTAAAAATGCATCGTCGTCGTCAGTACTACTGACCAGGTCACCGAAAATGGTCATGCGATAGTCACGTTGGTCTTGCGTCAGGATGCGTGGAACCGCGTTTTGTCATCTGACATAAGTTTGTGACACATTATATGGCTTATACCTACTGTTGCTGTTAGAAAGTTTATCGTTTGGGTGCGATTGTTACACACCAATTTTGCCACTTCTTTGATCTTGTGGCCAGTTCGGCTCATTCATGGCCGATCAATACTCTCATCATTCTCCAAACTGTCTTTCCTCTGCGCAAAGCGTTGGTGCCACTAAATCACAGTACTGCCGCATAACGTCATCGCCGTACACATATTCCATAATCTGAAACGTTTTTCTAGCGGATTTGCCTAACCTTTGGCAGAACTTGATTTTTGCCCGTTGCTCAAACTGCAACATTATCGTAATCCTCTGTTCGCACTCAACTACCCTTGACAACCAATGTCGCCGTTCTGCTTACACTGTACCATGTGCACACAACTACCCGTGGTGAAACATCTCTGCCGTAGTACACCACTGAAATACTATGCGGCTAGTCCACGAATTTACTGTCGGTTGCCGTGGTACGTGCCTGCGTACTCTCGGGGTGCCAGTCCACGAACTTACAGACTCTATTATATACAAAGTGTTTTTAAACTACATGTCGAAATTCAAACCACGGCATCTATGGGTTAATTTAAACAAGAAATCATATTAGCAAAATGTTTGGAAAATTCTTGTAGTATTTTGAAATGGAAATCGACGTTAACAAAACAGCGCCGAGAGTCCACAACTGCAGGTACCTGCGTGCACCACGAGGTGCATATAACGAAGGCGGGCGGAACTGGCGCGTCATGCGGTGGCCGCGTGAACATAGGCCACAATGAAAATACATGCCGTCCCTACATCGTCAATACTGCTGTTGTGTGCTGTTGTAAATAAAATGCAATCATTTCTGGCAGCATTTACTACCAAATGGCTATTCTCCCATTTTTCATGTAGTTTGACATAAGTGAACTAACAAGCAAACATTAATAGGGTTGCCAGATATTCGGAAAAGAAAATCTTTGCATTAATTGGTGACATCGCGTGTACGATTCAACATGTTTAACAGACCCATATTTAAAACATGAAACTAATATACTTATACCGGCATGTAGTAAACAGGACAAAATTATTATGCAAACATTTAAAAACATTGTTTTTTTGAGTGTGCCATTTCAAGTACCTTTCTATAAAAATCAGAAGCATGTTACACTCTAATAAAAAAGGTACAGAACTAGTATTTCAGTAAGTTAACTAAAGTTCTGGTCAATTCATCTCTCCATTTAAAGTTGATGCCAGAACAAATTATCTTCGTAGAAACATTTAAAGGGAAAGTTCTAAGAAGAAATTTTACAAACAACTGAAAAATTACATAATTTTGATTCACCTAATATATTGACAATATATATATCTATCTGTCTGGTTCAGACATTGAACTCAATTTTGCGCTTAATTTTACACCTGACTCCACAGAAAATAAACACTAGCAATTCAGTCAATTCTGAAAACGTATCATATACATAAAACTTATCTATAATTCTTAAAGAATTAGTCAGTTTTAACAATTTCATAATGTTCTTAATACACCATTGTGAAAAATAGGGCAAATTGAAAAAATAAAGCTCTTTACATTATATCACACAATTTGGTATGCTGACAGTATTTGACGTCAACATTAAATTAAGAAAGTGATAATGTTTTAATCTGCAATTTTGGAAGCTAATACAACATGAATATTAAAGATTGTACATTATATCTCAATAAATCACAATCGATCCATGCCAAATTTGGCATATACGTAATACTATTGTACGCCAGATTCACATATGCAATTTAAGTGAATAAGGCACTTATTTTCGAAGTGGTGGCAATATAAATATTTTAGGCTCATTTGCAATATGTATTGTACCGTCTGACATATTTCGACTAAACTTGTTATGCTGAAAGTATCCTCTACAAGCATAAAATGTGCCAATACATAGCCTCTTTTGTGAGTCATTTTTTACGATCGCGCTCCATGAAAAATAAAGTTAACAGATTCCTGCCAAATTTGGTACTCAAATTATACTACGGTAGGCCATATAAACTGACATGTTTTAGTGGGTCAGACTACTATTTTAAAAATGATGGCCATATAAACATTTTAGACTGCTATACTGTATCTACGAAACCATGAAAGAAATTTCAACTTAACTTTGTGTGCTAGCAGTATCCATTGCAATCATCAAATGCGTCTATCCAGAGCCTCTTTGTTTGGTCCGCCATTTACTAAGACAATGCCAAATAAAAAATGAAGTTTTGTCTTATCTAGGAAAACAATTAGCCTATTCCTACCAAATTTGGCAAATAAGTAGTACTTCAGTAGGCCACGTAAATTGACATGTTTGAAGGGGTCAGACACTTATTTTCAAAATACTGGTCATATAAACATTTTATCATAATCTATACTAATATAATAAAGCGGAAGAGTTTGTTTGTTTGTTTGAACGCGCTAATCTCTGGAACTACCAGTCGGATTTGAAAAATTGGTTTTGCATTTGATAGCTCATTTCTTGACGAAGGTTATAGTCTATTCAACATCACGATACGACCCTTAGAAGCCAAGCAATATGAAAGAAAGCCAAAAAAACGCTAAGCGAAAACGAGGTAATAGCGCGGGCGGGCAATGCGATGCGGGGAGTCGGTGACCGAGGGCGGTCACCCGACGATAACCGAACAAGAGCCGAACCGAGCATTACTGAGAACAGCCGAACTATGCACGTCTACGAGGTGCCATGCCGCGCGGCTCAGACGCTTGGTCGGCTCCCTTCGCAACAGTCGTGTCCTACACGGAATTTGTTTGAGCTTATATACGTTGGTTGAATAATTTTAATTTTTTTTATTTGGTTGGTCAATACTAGAAAGTAGGTACTTAAAATAGTTTTCACATTGTTTTTAACGTTGAATTTGTAAATAATTATATATAAACACATTGTTGTATCTATTAGAATTTGTTTTGTATTTTTGTTTAGTTAGTTAGTACTTAGTAATTAGGTAGGTAGGTTACAAAATAAGTTATTTAAAAATAGGTTTCATATTGTTTTTAACGTTTAATTTGTAAATACTTATATAAAACACGTTAATTTATATATTAGAATTTGTATTTTATTTTTGATTAGTTGGTTAGTACTTAGTAATTAGGTATGTCGGTTACAGTTTATGTTTTTTATCTGATAGGTTTGCAGTTCAGGCATAGGTATCACTACGTTGGTTTTTCCGAATTTAATTGTTTTGTTTAGTTATAGAATATTAATACTAAGTAAAATTGAACTTTATTAAAAAAAAACCCTCAACAATAATTGTGTAGTCCACGCGAGCGAAGCCGCGTGCACAGCTAGTATGCTATATATATTCGAAACAATGTAACCAATTTCAACTTAACTTGGTATGCTGGCAGTATATATGCAAGTATCAAATCAGTTTATATATAAACTCATTTTCCGCCGGTTTTGGAATAGAGCACCATATGAAAAATTAAGCTTTTGTGTCATATCTCGGGAAAAATTAAATTGATTCCCACCAAAATTCAGGTGACGAGTTATAATTTTGGAGTCCATATAAATTTATATGACTTAAGATGGTAGTCACATCAAAATAACAGGTTTGTAAATATGTTAGCTTAGTATGCCACGTGTCACAAACAATTTTAACCAATTTTCATATGTAGCAGTATCTATGACATACATAAAATGTGCCAATACATGACCTTTTCTTTCTCCAAAAAAGAAGATAATATCACTGAACAAAATGGAGCTTTTAAGTTACGTGTCCGGGACCACTCAACCGATTCCCACCGATCTTTGCACACAAGTAGTGTTACAGTAGACCATAATTTAAGGGCGCCTGTCTTTATTTACAGTATGGCTGCCATTCATATTTTTTTAAAATAAGTTTGTCATATCTATTACGCAATTTATACAATTTCAGTTAAGCCTTCTATGAATCAAATATGCTTATAGAGATCATATTTCGGGAACCAGTCATCTAATTCCCACCAAATGTTTAAACAAATAGTACTAAAGTAGGCTATGTAAATTTACACAATTTAAGTTAATCAGAAATTTTCTTGCAAAATGGGGCAAAATAAATTATTCAGATATGTTTATGTTATCTAGTAAATAATTTGACAAATTTAAACCAAATATTATATGCTGACACTGTGCATTAGAAGTAAAACATATGCCTATACAGAAAGTGTATTTAGGCAGTTTTGTACGATTGCGCTAAATGAGAAACTGAAACTTATGAAAACTATTTGCATTCATGTAGAGGAAAGTAGGTTCATTAGTTGTATCAACAAATTCTGGTTTTATGTTCTACATATGCCACATTCACTCTGTCGATAATATGTTCATGAACGCTCATTACATTCTCGTCCACAGCCAACAAATCGCGAGCGATTTCCATCTTCACGATTTTTAACTTTAACCCAAGTAGTTCCAAAATAATTTGATGTGGTGGGAAAACGTAATACGTAATTCCGATACGATGCAATTACCATTTTTGTGAACGAAATATTTAGTAGAAGCATATTCGGATCGTTCGAGTTCGCCAATGTTTCGAATTCTTCTTCTACTGGCATTCCAGGTTCCATTGTTTCTCGGTACGAGATAACCTCCAAATTCGTCTTCGTCAAGAGAGAGCTTGAGGTTATTTTGCCGGATTTTCGATATGCCGTTAGAGTATATCGCATGATTCAGTGGCGGATACAAGGAGGGGGGCGCAGGCGACCGCCCCCTCTCTAAACCCAAGTCATGTGATGCTATGAAAAAATAAAACATGTATGTGAGAAAAATACACACGATCAGTTATTTTATTTGCGAACTAGTTTAATTACTTGCATAATTTGAATTCATGTTTCGTGATCATAAATAAAAGCATACTTTTAAGGAAAGCACCAAAGATTTTTTTTATAACTATAACATAGTTTTCAAGTGGTGATCCGAACATGTTACCGCGCAGTGACGCTCACGGGTGACATCTACTATGCAGAATTTGAACGTATTCACATATCTAATCGATCATGGTCGATCATTCATTACTAAAAGTAATTTAAGTTTACGCGGAACTAAGAATTTTATGCAATGAGCGATATTGTAATAATCTCTGAAGGCATCGCGATTAAAATAAATGTAAGATATATCTATGATAATTGCACATATAATTTCCAAAATTTTAAATGGCAGAATATTCAGATAGGAATGTTACTAGTTGCACTATGCTTTGCAGCTAAACCGTTATCACTAGGATTCCAGAGATGACAGCGCGAGCCACGATAGGATCATAGGATCTAATTTTAAAAGGTTTTTCGTGTTATGGTAATGTGTAGTGTAAGCTACGTGAAAATATCATAGATGCAACGTAATGTGGATCGTGAAAATTGAAGTTTGTAGTTCGCTTGTCTTCACTTTTCCATGATCTCCTTCGTTATAGAATTTCAGGTGGTATGAGTTTTTGAATAAGCACTTGGGCTCCACTAATGTCTGAAGGTATGCAGGAGGCAATTCACACCATGCATCCTGCAAGGCAGTCCACAAATCCAATCTGCGCCAATTTGAGAAAGGGTTGCACGTCTGTCACGTTTAATGATTCTCGTCAGTCGTCGTTTGTCCTGTTCTTTCACGATCTTTTTCAGGCCACAGCAATGTCGAAGATGTGATGTTTTACCGTATTCTCGATATTCACGGTACACTCGTGAAATGGTCGTACGCGAAAATCCAAATGATATCGCTACCTCGGAGATGCTATGTCCCATCTCTCGTGCGCCGACTATAAGGTCACGTTCAAACTCACTTAAATCTTGATAACCTGCCATTGTAGCAACAGTAACCGATCTAGCTGCCGACCGCATCGTGTTACTCTGATTGGTTCCATACCTCTGTTATTTGCATACGCACGCCTATACCAGTTTTTTTTAGCTCTTCAGTGTACATTTTCATACTACTAATGTAATGAACTTTATTCTTTCTTCACTGCGGACACCTTCGCGCTCGCAAGTACGCGCTTATTGACATTATCTGCTTTGAAGTTCCCGGCTTCGTTGGAAAATCTTGGTTTATAGGTTAGTATTGTGTACTGGGTTAATCATCTAAAACGTGCACCACAAATATGTCTGAAATGGAAAGTGGTATTGATGTGAATATTTATTTTGCTACAATTTTCGTATCAAGTTATTATTACTTTATGTGACGTTACTATTGGCATGCATATTTTAATTTTCAGCATTACGTGTTATGTATTTATATATAATTTAATAATATGCAACTTTTTCATCTTTATGATATAAGTTAATGAGCATCTGTTGTTTCAAGTTTAAAATATGCTTAAAATGTTTCATTTATTTTGACATGCAGTTTTTGTACAATTTTTCATTGTTATATTTTTTATTTAAATTTGTATGTGTTTATCATTTTAAGAAATTGGCAGCACTGACCGTGCATAGTTTTTTAATGATACATTTTTGAACGCAGCTCTGAATTAAGCCCTATAATGACCAGGTTAATTTCAATTCCCATAGTTTTAATAAATGTTTTACATGTAGCTGGAAGATTTTTCTTAGATGACTGGGGTGCAAAAATGGTTTTAATGGCATCAGCAGTGTTCGTGGAACAAAAGAAGAGGGCCACATATAATATTTAATTAAAACTCGGAAAATGAAAATTATGTATTTCGGCCTACAGAAGACTTGGTACCCAGGGCTGGTACCTACCTCAAGACTCCGAGCTGATTCGACGTGTTCCAGCTACCGACCTGAAGTTTCTACAAAGGTATAATATTTATTTTATGCTGCCAAAAGAAAATTCCTGCCAGTTTCGATCTGATTTTGTTAGCTATCAAACATTTTATAATTATTCTCTGGTGATATCTAACAAGCTATTAAAACTTTTCTGTGGCATTTGCCTACACATCTCTCTGTGTCAAGAGTAATCATTTTCTACCGATAAGAAACTGAACTACCAACATTTTCTTTATGATTTAATTTTAATTCAAGTGTGAAAGAAAACGTTTAAAAAGACACTATAAAGTAAAATTAATTACTACGGAGTCAGTCTACCATACTCTTTTAATTTATTTAAAATTCAGATCGCTAATTTATTTTAAAGCTGCATATTTTGTTAAATTTTAAACTTGATGAAATATTTTAAAATATGCTCTATATTATTTTGGTCATCAGTAAATGTTACTCTACCAGATGTGTAGTATTTTTTTGGTACTTTTGGCTGTAGTTTGAAACTTATGACAAGGTAATTTTTTTAGTGTCTTCTCGTTAAGTGCATTTTTTTACATGCAAGTGTGTTGTCAAGTCCGGGCCATAGTACTTACAGCTACCCAATGTTTAATGTACTAATGTTATTAGCTACATCTCTCACAATACACGCCCATTTTCAGTTTCATTCCAGGAGAACCTAAAGTGTTACAACATTTAACACCCAACAATGTTAGAGTAAGGTACGAACGTTAGAAGTGAAGTCCAAACGCAATGCATAAAAAACAGTAGAGAAACACGTCAAAAACTTTATAGTGGTGTCTTTTGCAGGATTCTAGTGGAAGTAGTTTATACGATATAGTAATATGACAATTTTAAATACCTAGAGTTGTCTGCTAGACCGAATGAGAGATCAACAACAACTCTACGTCGTTCAACCCGATGTGTACTGTGAAATAGCTTCCACTGCAATGCTGAGCGTTCACCACACTCGTACTTGACCCTTCGCACACGCCTTACCATACCGAAACGTAAGTTAATTCCTGATTGGCTTTTTGGTTGGCCTTTCTGTTCGTTCCGCTGTTATGTTAATTTCTCCACTCTATCCTTAAATTTTGCGCGTCAGTGAATTTTTATTAATGGAAATATATGAAATGTACAATTTATAACACATTGAGCATTATTAATTTTAAAACACACGTGAACGTTTCTTAGTTGGTATCGACAAGGTTATATCAAATATATGTCTGTCTATAATATAATGTACAATATAATACATATAAATTATAAGTGGTAAATTGTAAATCATGTGTAATTAATAAATAACAATTTTATATACACCGTGTCAAACTTACAGCGCAAAGAGGAAGGCGTAAAGGTATATATATAGGAAACCCGGGATTGCGAACTTTCTATTCTCTCGCATATTGCCTGATCGTGTGGACGATTTGCTTTACATCCATGACAACGTACACATGTTACGACGTATAATTTTCAAGTGTAAACTACTATAATAGCGCATGTGAGTGTTGACTAGAGGATTTCTAGTTTGTTCAATAGTTTTATTTGCTGCAAAGGAAATTTTTATGTAAAGAAACGAATAGCAGCTTATCTTATTTCATTTATGTTACGTTCGCTGTCATCTCATAAAAATTACGCATTTAAGTGGATTTAATTATTTTATTTATACAAGAATTCTCAGTGTTTACGTAACTATGCAGATAGGACCATTGTTTCTTACACGCAAGTCCTCTTTCTATGAGTGTGCGCGTTGTTGGAACGTCGCGCCAACTAGTGGTAGAATGGTTTTTTGGGCGAATGAGTGGGTACGAACATACCGAGTCTCACTCTCTCCAGTCCGTGAAATTGCGGCGTGGACAACCACGAGTTTTCGATTACGGGCCAACGTTTTGAACGAGTTAGGCTCAGAAGAATGAGCGAGTAACGTTTAAAGCACCCAAGGAACGAGCTAGCAAAATTGTGACTTGGGACATCTGTATTGTACCGATTGCGATATCCGTCCCATGCGACATTTGTACGGCTACATCTCAGATTGCGGGAGACAGGCTCGGTATGGCACACTAATGAATGTCAATACCACGTGTCTGTAAAAGATTTAAAGATGCTTGTTGCCTACCCACACCTGTATGGAGGGAAGAAGGGCAAGTTTGCGACCCCGGGTTCTATATATCTATATCTTCGTTTTGCGTCCTCTCTTAACCCTATGAGTGTGGCACATTAATTCTGGTGCACGGTTTATATGCGTACGAATACTATGTACAATCTTACACACAATCTATTTGTTCTCTTAAATTGTAGAATACTACAACAAAAGGTGTCAATTGGCGAACGAATTACACCGAGTAGTGTAGGCTAGAAGTNACACACAATCTATTTGTTCTCTTAAATTGTAGAATACTACAACAAAAGGTGTCAATTGGCGAACGAATTACACCGAACAGTGTAGGCTAGAAGTTACAGGCAGGCGGGGTCGACGCCAGCTGGATTAACGTCCAGAAACTAGGATGTCAGCCGGCAGTTCCGAGAGCCGACAACTATGTGGCAGACGCTGTTGCCGGAGAAGACCGACAGAGGGAGAGAGAGGTAGAGATAGAGGTGCTGTGTAAACACACAAGTGGCCTGCCACGCTTCACCGTGACCTACTTCACACCTTGCAATCTGTTTATAAGCCGGGGGTCTTGCCTACTCTGTAGCTAGTGTCCTGCTCTGCCTGCTTCCAAGAAGTGTGGGCAGTCTTTATTTTTTTTTCATCTCGTCAGTCTCTGCCTAGTCAACTCTCTCATTTTCACTGCAAAGGTGCCTACATCATTAAGGGGAATTAATCGCACGGATTCTGGACCGTTAAGTTTCTTTTTTGACACAGCGTCTGCTTTAGAAGACGTACTAAATTGTCCAACCCGAGAAAGATTATATAATAGCTTCTGAATATATTTTACAATGTTGCATATTCACTGCCCTGGTTATTTTTATACTAGTAATTTCCGTGAAGAAAATACTGTTTATTTTGTGTGAGGGCAGCTACACAGCCAATAAAAACAACAATCAAACAATACCGAGTCCGGAGATTTACTAAGCAGTGCCGCGTGTTTTGTCAGTTATTAAAGGCGTACTATATACTGTTTGGGTCGTACAGAAAACTTTATTAAATCAACAATTTCCTACTAACTCATTAATATTCTGCAGTAATCAAAAATAATAAAAACAATTTTGCATTACAAACTGGAACTGTTGTTAGTTCTTTTATCTTACGAACATTATGAATTTAATTCTACTTTGTAACACTATTTCTAATTCTACGTGTCGAGGGAAAATAAACTGGGGTTACTTTTTCTGTCACTAGTTGCTTGACCATCCTAGTTTAACTAGAACAAGATAAATTTATAAGTATATCTTGTTTTTATCGGTAGGTATAAAATATTAGCACAGCGGTCCAATAATGGAAAAGTTGTTATTTGAGGTTAATACTTGAATGCCTTCAAGTGCTGCTGTACAACGTGTGTTCAGCATAATTAACATAATTGTTAACTGTATGAGGAATTCGTTATTTCAAGAGTATTTCGAAAATATTGTCCGTTCTAACGTGGGACTCGTTTAACAGTTAACTAATTTAGGGTTGTTCTTTTGCCTTAACATGACTTTGCCGTAAGTATTTAGCTATCTATATGGAATTATTGTTTATGTATAATGCCAAAACAATTTTGGAATTTTTAATGTGTTTGTGGTTGGTTTCACATTATAAATTTATATTTTTTGTAAGTATCGCTTAACGTCTCGTCGACAGCGAGGTCACTAGAGACGGAGCTAGTTTACCAGATAAGCAGGATCAAGGAGGGAATCGGCTATGGCCTGTAGTAGGGAACCATCCCAGCACTCGCCTGGAGTGTTTTCGGGAAACCATGGAAAACTAAAATTCGAATGGCCGCACCGGGAATCTAACCTAGGTTCTACCGAATGCGAGTCCAGTGAATTACCACTGTGCTATCTCGCTCGTTGTTGTTTATGAAAAGTAAGGACTATAAAACTTATTTTTCGGAATGCTGCCTGCCCACACCATGATTAAAAACAACTTGTTTGTTTTATGAACTCAGTTGAAACGTTTCTCCACTAAAAAAAAGGTATATTTTTTTACAGTTACAAAATATTTTGTTGGTATTCATATTACCAAATTATTTTTGTGGTGTAAACCTCGAAATTATGTAGTGGTTATCACTAACGTTTTATGGCCACTAAGGAATTATTTTTGGGTGATTACAGAATACTTCAACATGGTGACTTCACTACGAAATATTTTTCTGCGTGCGATTTTGTGAAATGTAAGAAGCAGGAAGAGCGACAAGATTGACTTACCATCTGTAACACTAACTGCATTGTCAACAGCAAGGGACTCTGTGCTCCTTACAGCACGTCAACATGGAAGTAGTCTTTGCATGTTCACCTTCAGTGTTAGTTTGAATAGTCATAGAAAGATGGGCAAAGAAAATGTTTGTTGTTCATCGAGAAGTGAGAGTAATTATTGTAGCAAGACATTCACTTGAAGCCATTTCAGGCGTTTATAAACACATAGCAATAGGTACATTTCTTAGTCAATAGGAATTTAAAAAAATAAAACAATTTTTTTGTATTCATTCATATTCTCTTATCCAAATCATATATACATAACATATCATTCAATAAAGCCTTTACAGAACTTGTCTACTTCTCTGCAATAGAACCAACACCTGTGGTATTTCAACCAAGCCATTGAAGTCTTATCAAAATAAGAAGCCAGACTTCCTGTCACTCTTCGCAGAAGGTTCACGATACACGTCTGCATGTATGATCTTCCATGATGAGTGGGTTATAAGATACCTCTGGGGCAGGGTACTAGGTTTGAATCTGCGTTTCTTCTGCACCAACTTCAAGTAGCTCTTATCTTCAGCAACATATTTACGCATTTGCTTTGCAGATGCAGGCACTTCAACAGTAGAATATGCATATTTCGCATCGTCATCAGCAGACTTGGAGGTCACACTTCAGTTCTCATGTCCTAGATAGTTGTAGCAACTTCGTTTTTGACCTCACATGCTAGCGAGACATGTTTGTTGTTCACATCTTCAAACGATCTGTATGGCTTGCACTCTTCATAAGTAATTGTCTGCAACACTCGTATTTCCTTCTTCACACAATGTTTTGAAACATGATGCAGACCTGAATAATGTCATAGGTGCTCGAAAAGTCGTTGCTAATCACAACGAATCAGCAGCAAGGACAGTCATGGCATTGCCTTGCAACAATAAGTTCAGTGCACGCTGTCTCATGTCAAACAAAGGTACATTACCTTTACATGTACCAGTGTGTCTCTTTAGATTATTACTTCTACCAAATGATGCTCCACACATATCATATGCTAGTATTCTGATGGTCGGTTTCTTTGAACATTCGCTCTGTTCATGGAGACAGGCATTACAACCTTTACTGAAGACCTTGCCACAGTAACTACATTGTTTTCCATATAATTGGTGAAAACTCGGTGAAGTTTTGCAGGTAGTCGTACAGGACATTCTCGATTACATGCCCTCAATCAGCATACATCTATTTGCCAAGTGGCCTAAGTAAATTTGTTTTCAACTGCAGCTAATATATCTTATATAATGTGCAACCAGAACCATTTCCCATATATTCTTCTTCCTCGTGACAAATCTCCTGTAAACTAGCTCCTAAACTGTCTTCAATTTCGTACGTGTAATACAGAGGTACATTCGAGGTCTTGAAGGTTATCTCACTATATTCATCTTCATGTGGTTCTGGTTTGGTATATTTGCAGTCCAGTCCAAACATATATTATATTTTACTGTGCCTTCTTTTTCCATCTCGCCTGTAAGTTGAGCTATAATATTCTGTTTCATATGCTTAAAATTTGTACAAATATCATCCACCATGCCTGATGAAAAAAATGCAAATATGTATTCATAAGACCTCGGAAAGCAGATTCTTTCTATAAGAACCCATTCTCATTTGGTAAGTTTGCAACAGATAAAGGTGTAGGCGCTTTATACGTACACATTTTGACATGGTTGTAATACAGCTTACTGCATAATTTTACCTAATGGTCATGTATTTAACGTCGCACGTTGTCTGGAACGCCTGTTACTTCATAACATGAGAACTCACGACCATACTTAGAGCAACAAGTAGTGTAGTAAGCCCATCGAGTCTGCTTCAAAAATTTTCCAGATTTCTCACGTTAACGAGCACTGCAACTTTTATTAAAGGTCTTGCCGCAGTAGTAACATGAATATCTTGATGGCTGTGGAGAAATGTTCATGTCCAGGTCAGATGATATCGATGGTGACAGCGCACCAGTATCCAATGCAGCAGGTGCCTGGCATTCACATGTTTTTTTTTATGTAGGCAATACAATACATAGCTTAGCCGGCACAGGAGAGAGTCCGTCACGCGTTGCAAGATGTCTTTTTAAGTTATCACGTCGTCCAAATTGAGACTTGCACTGTTCACATGTTAAGGTAGATTGCGTCATGTTCATAGAACAACCAGTTTCATGTCGATGGCCATGACAGCTCTTAGTAAATGACTTCTTGCAGAAACAGCAATAATGGCTTTCTGATGTATTTTCCATCTTCGCTCGAGACGACGTACACTCTTCGAAATTCGAATAACAACTAAAACGATTCCATCAATTTCACATGTTGTATATATGCACAAATCTTCTTATTTCGTCAGTGAGATTTAAGCTTTTTTATGCATTCTGTATACAACAATTAAGCTAACCAGCATATCTACTTTACTACGTAATCAAACAACTACAAGTTTTTCCCCACAGTTTCTTGAAAAGTTTATACTATAGCTTCAAATCGTTGCAAACACTTTAACAATAAACCCGACTTCTCTCCACCTCTTAACAGCGTTTTACATCTCTCATGTCGACATACGTTGCTACTTTTACTAAAGACCTTACCACAAGAGCAACATTGTTTCCTCCACATTGGTGAAGGATTGTGCTCATTGTCCACATGAAGGTCAGAAGTTGGTGATGTACAGCAGAAACCTGATCGTCATAAGTTTTCTAACGTCAATATACATTGTTGCTTAGTATGTAGAGGAACAAGGTCTTTACACTTTTTCATATGTATGTTTAAATTTCTGTTCGAATGAACAGACCTTGACACATATTACATCGATAGCTTGTGCGACACGAATTCAGCTTACATTTATGCTTTATATGTCTCTTCACATTGTAGGCGTATGAAAATGTCATGTTACTGTAGTGACATGGATGACTAGGAGATGTGACTGATCCAGCCATTGTTACCACAGTAGGGTATTTTGTCTTTAATGATGTTGATGGTTCGAATTTTTCTTTCGCAGGTAACTTCCCATTAAATGTTTTCTTTAATCTCAGCAAATACTGATTGACATGTGCAGGAAGGAGAGCTTTGTATAATGTAATATGTCTTTTTAACCTATAATGTCTTTGAAAATATGATTTGCACTTTTCACTTGATAAGATAATGCATTTCATATTTTGTTGGCAACCAGTCTCGTGTCGATGGGCATGGCAACTTTTAGAAAATGGGTTCTTACAGTAGTTGCACAAATAACTTTCCCGATTATTTTCCATCGTAGAAGAACGGCATGTTCTTCTTAGCCCGGTTCACTCATAGAAGTCTGAATAGCCACTGAGTCAGTCAGTGTATTCTAAAACCATATATATAGATGCAATCATGACCTTGACCTTAGAATTTGTCATGTGACATTGACCTTTACCAGACCTTTGGAAGATATCATGATGAATTTATGTTCACAGAATGTATAAAAAAGCTTATATCATACTAACAATATATGAAGTTTTGTACATTTAGACACTACACACCTGTGGTTAGGAACATGCAATACAATACAATATACATAGGCTGTTAAATGCATATAACTATTTGTTTTATAATTATTTTTATATCTGTTTGCATCAGTGTGTAGCAGTGATGTGTCCCTTGTTTGACTAATGGTCCAAATGAATGATTTGTTATAAGAAAGGAAGAACCGTCTTTTCAAGTCGCGTAATACATATCGCACTAGATGCATTGTAGTCATTTTCGTAGTTGGTCCTTGTGACCAATCGTTCTTTCTTAAGTCGATGTGTATTATGGTTCGGAAATTACATCCAACTATGCTTATAAGTGCACTTAGGACATTTTTGACACTGCAGTCATTTTTCTTGTCGCAGGCATGAGAAGTTTTCTAGGTCTCCACGCAACCTGTAATTCGTTCATGGTTGATGCAGGGACCGGTAGTGCGTTCTCATTTGTTGGGCACTGCTCGAGAGAGTTTCTGAATTATAATGTATCCGGTCCGCCAGGTTGTGGCTGAGAAAGCTTTTCTTTATATTAGAGAGTTGGTTGGGTAATGTCGTCACTCATGGTTTGTGTGTGCATATGTATGTGTGCGAAGGGTAATGCTGCGAGGTGTAGGTAAGTGGTTTGTGTGTGTATGAAGTAGGGGGCCTCGCAGTCGGGTACCTCGTGGCAGGGACTGGTAAGGGAAGCGGGCCACCTTTCGGGAGCCTTGCATAGGCAGTCCGAGACAGTAGCTTTATGTAATATCTTAGGCATTTTTATTGACTTGTGGGGCGGTGCTCTTTATGATAGATCAATAGCTTCGTCGAAGTGTCATGATGGAGAGACAAGATCCTTTCGATAGCCTCGCATAATATGTTAGGCCCCTTTATCGTTGTGTGCGGCAGCGTTCCTTATGATTGGCCGCCGGCTTTATCCGAGACTCTTTCGAAAATCTTGCGTAACATGTTAAGCACGGCCTTGAATGTTGACCATTATTTCGAAATATGACATCATATGACCTTGACCTTAACCATTGACTACAATCTCTTCGTGTAACATATTAGTCACCTTTATCGTTGTGTACAGCAGCATCCTTTATGATATAAGCTGCTCGCTTCGTCGAAGTTGTATGATGGGGGCAATTAACACAAACATTCTTCAGCCAAGATGGTTGGTGCTGTCTTATCAGTGATGGAAGTCTTTCGAGAGCCTTGCATAGCCAATCAGAGACATGTCCCTTTCAATATGTCGGGAGTGATGTCCAAGTTATGAGTGTCACAACTATTTCTTAAAATGGTCGGCAGTTACAGTCAACTATGCTTGTATGTATGTATAGGGCATAAATGACTGTGATAATTTTCGTTGTCGGTGGGTGATACATATGTTATGAATTTGACTGCTGTTACTTAAACAGTTTGGAAATTATAGTAAACTATGCTTATAAGTATGCATAGGACATAAATGACTGTGATAATTTTCGTTGTCGGGGATGATGCCTTTGTTATGAATTCGGTGACTGTATCTTAAATGGTTCGGGAATTATGGTCAACTATGCTTATAAGTACATATAGGGCATAAATGACTGTGATAATTTTCGTTGTTGGGGGTTACGTCCATGTTACGAATTTGACGACTGTATCTTAAACAGGTTGGAAATTACGACCAACTATGCTTATAAGTTCGCATAGTGCATAAATAACCATGTGATAATTTTCGTTGTCGGAGGTGATGCATATGATATGAATTCGTCGATTGTATCTTAAACAGTTCAGGAATTACGGACAACTATGTTTATAAGTATGCATAGGGCATAGGTGACCTTGTGATAATTTTCGTTGTCGGGGGTGATGTCTATGTTACAAATTTGGCGACTCTATCTTAAACAGTTCGTATATTATGGTCATTTATTCTTATACCATGTGAGAAGTTTATGACAGGGGAGCAATGACCCGAACATTCTTCAGCGAAGATGAATGGTATGGACTTGTCAGTTTCAAGAGCCTCGCATTGCCAATCAGAGACGAGACCATTTCGAGAGCCTCGCATAGCCAATCAGAGATGAGAGCTTCGCATAGCATGTTAGGCTAATCCCTCAACCCCCTAATCCTTCAATCCCTCATTGACCAAAAAGGAATCACTCATCCGTATTGTGGGGTCATAGGAGCTAATTTTGGGAAAACGTTTTTAAAAATGAATTTTGAGAAATTGTGGAAAATTTTGAGGGAAATTCGGGAAATTTTGTGGGACATTTTGCCGTTTTAGAGTAAAAAAAAGGGAAATTTCCAGGGAAAAAATAATGCCATCCCAGATGGCCGTCACTTGTCCCTTCGTTCTCCGCCCGACGCCGGTGACCTACAACTGTCTATTTCCAACTACTGAAAATCGTGACTTTAAACAAGCAATATTTGGTTAGTGAACGATAAAGTTAAATATATTTAGTATTCAAAAATGTTTGCTTAACAAAAGTAAACTTTTGTCTACGCCATTATTTCTGTTAGATTTTATTAATATTCCTGTCCAACAGCTTAAAAAAAATACACCCACTGTATTTTTTTTTAAACACAAAACACATCTATACGAGCCGTTAAAATTACCGAATAGCTTAGTAAAAATTATAACTTTTTAACGTTTTTTTTGGAAGTGTTTCAAATATTTCTTGAGATTCGTGATCAGAAAGAATTTATTACACTCTCTTAAAACATTTTCAGGATGTTGTATATATACACACACAGACATTGTAATGAGTATTTCTTGACATATATTTCAAATATTTTAGATTACATACTATTTTGTTGTGACAATGAATTTTACTACGATAGCAATAATATAAACATAAACAAATAACTAACTAACAGAATGTGTGTGATGTAGAACCACTTGTAACCCTATGTCCACAGCCCGTGTCGTTTTTTGAAACTCTATGGCCGTCTACAGGGAAGAGCCTATGAGTAATCTGATAAAAATGTCAAAATTCAAAAACAGTGTGCCCCCGTTTGTTTTTGTATGCATGTTGAAGCCGTAGTTAATAAGATACGAAGTCTCTCTTATACTAGAAGACTTATGGTTTTTGTTCATACAATATTGAAGGAAGGAGTGACGTTATCACAATTTCTCTCCTAAATATCTTGTCTTTGTTTTTTTTCTGAGAGGGCGCGGATTGTGCCCTGGGTTGCCAGAATAACAACACAGCGTCACCTATGAAGTCTGCGCCTGTATGAAGACCGAGCCTGGCCATGTGCTCCCGGCGTGGTAGCACCGCATATCCTGGCTCTCGCGTTGATGATGACTATGAAGACAGTGATAGTGCTGAAGACGATGGTGGCGATTTTCTCGATGCACTGTCACACCCCTCCAACACATTTGCTGAAACAAGTGTTATGAAGAATGCAGTAGATGCTGTGAATACTGGCTACCTATTTCCCGAAGACCCGAATGAACTTGTTGATACTCTCAGATATTTGATTGATCTTTAAAATGCGGGTATCTCATGCACATTATGGAGATATCTTCATTAATAAGTAAACTGAAGGATCGGGGATATATGGCATGTTGTGATGTACTGATTTTTTGTAAAATTGTAATTAAATAATAATAATAAATTTTTATTATAAAATAATTTTTTTCTTTATTTTTGTGTGCCATATTATTTTTCCCTCGTAACTTTAAAGTGGTTCTATGAGCACTCGCATATTAATATAAAGATCTGCGGATAGAATGATAATAAAGACTTTAGTATAAAATGCGAATGGACATTTGTTTGCATAAAAAAAAATAATTTTGTCGACATGTACAAATTTGGAGATAAATGGTGAAAGAATGTAATTTATACATATATATATATATATATATATATATATACATATATATGTGTGTCTGGGTGGCGTGTAAACCAAAGGATTGATCGAAGGAACGATCGAAATAATGGGATTGATCGAAGGATTTGTATTGATCGGAGGATTGGGATTGATCGAAGGATTTGGATTTTTTCGAAGGATTAGGATTGATCTAAGGATTGGGACTGATCGAAGTATTTGGATTAATGGAAGGATTGGCATGTGTCACTAAGGAGCATGTGGAGCAGGTTGAGCGATTGTAGAGCACGTGGAGCAAATTGTGGAGCAGATTGCGATTGTGGAGCAAGTGGAGCAGAATGTGAATCAGATTGTGGAGCGATTGCGGAGCGAATTATGAATGATTTGTCTGGATTGTTGTTGATTGGTGTGGATTGGTATGGATTGTTGTGGATTTGTGTGTGGAATGGTGCAGGTTGATGTGGGTTGGTGTGTGGAATTGGAGTGTGTATTCATGTGTGGATTGGCATGCGGATTTATGTGTGGATTGCTGATTACGGTGCTGATTACAGTGATCATTGATGGAAAGATTGCGACTTTGATCGAAAGATTGCGAGATTGATCGAAAGATTGCGAGATTGATGGAAAGATTACGGAAATGATTGGACAATTGACAGATAGATGCTCAAGAAGATAACGAAAGTTAAGACTGTTTATCACCCTCGTACATTCCAAGTCTTCAGAGCCTGGCAGTATTGGCATTGAAGTTAATGCCATATAAGACTATAAAAGTGTTGGTACATGCTGATTCATACAATTACTATAATTTATTCGTGCATGTTGCTGCGATTAGTATGATGGACTTAGTTTAGCCATATATGTACATATATTGAAAAAATCTGAGTAGCATACTTATACCTGAAAAAGGTCGAGTCAGTGAATAATTTGCATATTCTGGCATCGTGTATTAATCTGTCGTCAACAAGATAGGGGGCTGAAAATGTTGTAGTTGTATGAGAGACTTTTGCATGTTTCTGAAATATCCTATATAATATTTTGGCACAAAATTTTTTTTTATATTAATAAACTTTTTTAAATCGGATAATGAACACAGATCTGTTATTTGACATTTGCTATGTCTATAAAACTAATATGGCTAACAGAAACAAATGCATGCTTCTAATATTATTGTGTATAACTGCCGAGCACCTTCGTGTACGTTCGGAAAATTCGATTCGACTGTTTCTGATCACCCCTTGAATCTAGCCGAAGATTGCCGAGCTTGTCCGAGTCGAGCCAAAGACTGCCAGCCACAGCCACAGCCACACAGCTCCCATTTAAAATACATTGGCCCAGAATGAACATGATCATTCTACTAACTAAGACATTGCTATTAATAGTGTATTTTTGCAGGATGATTCCTATTCATTTTAATATGTGCCTTCTCATTTACACTATCATGCACTGTGAGTTATAGTTATTTATGTTGATACAAATAACTATAATTTCGTAAATTTCCTAATATTGAAATTTCCCATTAAGTTCTTCGATTGTAGTCAATATAGCGTTCTTGGCCTAGCACACAAAGAAATAAAAAAAGAGGTACAAATTTAATACTGTCACTTTTTTTACCTATTAAGTGGTTAGGATCTAAATAAAACAGAAGAAGATTTTAACGTGTATATTGGTTCAGTGAATTATCGAGCATATCATAATATTTTATACAGTTAGAGGGCATCTACAAAATTAATGTTATTGCATTTTAAAAGATTTGTAATCTAGCCAGCGATACTGTGGCCTCCGTTAGTCCATTGTAATCGAAACTGAGTTACACTTATGGCAATATGGAATAGAAAAAACTTGACGTGCAGTCAGCGAAAAATAACTTCAGAACATAAACTGCAATACTAGGACGCAATTTTTTTTTTCTCCGAGCAAAATCGATGAGACACTTTTTGTTTTTCTATATTTTGAAACTAAAGTTAAATCATTAAAATAGTTTATTAGTTATTCCAAGCCATAGACTGAAAGTAACCCGAAGTCCGTATATTCAAGATATTTAATTAGCATCAACGGTTTGTTATGAATTTGCAGCATCGATGGTGACAATAATTATGATATTTTAACGACCGAAGAAACATACGATTGTTAATGAAAATGAAAAATAATTTCGAAATGCATTCAACAGCAAAACAAAGTTGATCACAAAACTTTCAGTGTAAATAATGACCCATATTCCTGCCAACGAAGGCTAAAAATGGGCAAATAACAGAATTAAATATCAAAGTTTTGAAACTTGGCACACTTTTTTTTTTAGATATTTAGCTAAGATTATGTTAAGAGTTCTTTTGGAGAGCAGAAGAGCTCCAGACACCACCTTAAAAAATAGAAACTCCTTTTTTTTTTTTTTTTTTTCAGTTTTTATGAATACCTACCTTAAAAACGAATGGCCGTAGCTTAAAAATAGCTATGAACAAAATTGAAGCAAGCGAAACTTCCTACACAAAAGGATTCACTCTCTATTTTGTATCTCTAACGCTTTCTGAAATAATCAGGGGTGAACGTTGTACCTCGCCGCTGATAGCTATTATATCGCTTCATTCTTTCATACAAATAATCTCACAACTTCTCAACTATCAGTTTCAACGAGAAGCCTATAATAAATATGGCTAAGCATCAAATACACTTCAAAATGTGTATCGTACTTAATTTTGTAACTCCAGCATATCTATACTTTCGCCTGGATATTAAATGATATACCGTGCAGTAAAACCTATCTAAAACTGAATTCAGTGGGACCTAGCATTTTTTTTTTCGTTTTGGCAGGTTTCCGATTTACGTAGGCGAGGTAGCAGTCAGACACAAAGAAGTACGTCGAAACAGACAGGTAACTGTGCTGCGAACATGGACATGCAACAATATATCGTGTAGTACCCTTCACTTGTTTATCACACTTTGCCGAGCATAGAATGAAAAATGATCACTTTGGAACTACTTCCTGGAGACTTGAAGCTAGAGATGCCACAGACTTTGCTAAGTTATCACTTTAATTTGATAGGCATCCACCTTTCCCTGTAAATGCCATGTCAATAACTACTGGAGTCTTGGGCGATACCGCAATAATATGATATCGTGCGACAGCAGTTGACAAGGAATCGTTACCTAAAATGGTTGAAGAATTTTTTTCAGTATGAAATTGTCACGAAAAGATTGAGCATCCGCTCTGGTCAGCGTGAATCGTTCTATTAAAATTCCTGATTCTATAGTAGCTGAACCTTTGCTAATTTTCCAAAGGATATCCATCAGTAAGGAAATACTTGAAGCAGGATTTATCTGTATGGCTATTACCTCTCTTTGATAAGCTGGGATACTCAAAACGAATAAATCTGACGTCTACGGCATGTTTGAAGCAAAAAAAAAGGATTTTAATCTTGAAAATTTTGACATTGTTGTTGATGGTGGATTACTCTCACATAAAGTAAAATGGCCAAGAGGTTTCACAATTTTGAAGATTTGCCAAATTTATGTCAATTACGTCCTCAAATATTATTCCGGTAAGAGGTGTACATCATTTTTTGATGGCTACACCGGTACAGCAAGCAGTACAAAAGTAGCTGAACAGAGCCAAAGATATCGTGTTAAAAAGTCAGTGAACATAAACTTCGGCGAGGATATCGAGATCACCATCATGCGAGACCACTTTCTTTCTAACAAAAACACTAAATCAAGATTGATTTCCAGCTATCAGCCAGACTTCGGGACAATGGGACTGAATCTCTAGAAGCACATGACAATGCTGACACATTAATTGCTGCAACTTCGACTGACAAATCCATGGTCATTGACAAGGTAGCAGTTATTAACGAAGACGTTTATGAGGTGGTATTTCTGATGTCTTAAACACCAGCCAAACGAGAAATATTATTTGTGAAGCCAAGGCATGCCAAGACTGAAAGAAGGCTCTATTTGTCCAAGGATTTACAATAGCTGGGGCTGATTAGCAGCATACTTTTTGCCCATACATTTAAGAGGTATGATACATCATCATCAGCATTCCGAAAGGAGAACTTAGTTTATTTCAACTTTTTAAGAAGCATACTGATCTCCAGGATATTGCTGACGTATACATTAGTTCTTGCTTATCCCAAACTGTAGTAGCGGAGGCATAATATGGATGCTCCCTAAAAATATATATGGTGCACCAGATGAAGAGATTCTCCACCCCCACAAACCTACACCGCTATCATTCGTTCACGAATTCGGTATCCAACGTCAAACCTGACATTTCTGCGCTGCCACCAAAGGAAGGAGCAGCCAAACAGCACTCCTTTCGTGGGTACCACTGGGTGCAGCTATGGCTGGGAACAATCAACTACCTCCCGAACTCTGGTGATGAGAGCACAAGCAGAATCGGCTCATATGAGTCACAAAACTGTCGCACCGGAGGGAGTTCTATCCCTCATCTTCTGCAAATACAACGAATTCGACGACTTAGAAGCACTTCCTGAGACCATCTATGTCAGCTATTGATGAATCAGTCTTAGTTCCCTCCTGTCCCAGTAAACTGTAGAGAACCATCATGTAACTGTAGTTGAATTTAAATTTAAATCAATTTTTATAACACAATCATGTACCAAATCTATCAATACTGCAATGAATTGGGTTTTGTTTAATTTTTGTTTCTTCGTCATATTTATCACATTTCCCCCATTCGTTATTCATAAAGGTAAGTGTTTGGCTCTTGTGCTACAATGTCCACATTAGATAGTGATGGCATATAATGTTAACATAAAGTTATCTATTGAAATGTCGGTGTTAAAAACAAATAAATAAACTACCTGTGTTAACGAGAATTTGATGCTCTATCATATTGCTTATGGCCTATTTCGCGAAACAACAATGTTTCAGAACTTATGAGCATATTTATATGAAAGAACATAGCCATAATGTAGCGATCAGCAAAAAAGTGCAACATATACACCCGATTATCTGAGACCCTATTACAAAAACAAAAAGAGTAAATGGGATCGTTTTTGTAAGAAATGTGCTTACATTTTATACATAACTATTTTCGAAATGCGACTAAAAGTTTTAGAGATATTGACGAAAAACAGAAAAAAATTTAGCCTACCTATTTTTCAAGATGATGGCTAGAGCTCACTTCTGATTCATCAGGACTTTTGATATACAGAATGAGTATAAAAGAATACCCTAACTTTGAAGGTCTATAATATCAAAACCAAACCACCTACAACCTTGACTGACCAATCAAATAAACCGTGGAACCGTGAAGTTTGTTTACTAGACATTCATAAATGTTCAATGGGACCACCACGAGCGGCCCGAACGACATCTAAGCGATAATCAAACTCGTTCCACGCTCTTGTCAGCATGTCCGGTGTTACGGTTTGGATGGCGTCCGTGATTCTCGTTTTGAAGTCGTCAATGTTAGCCTGCAATGGTGGACGAAACACTTAATCCTTTATGCACCCCCATAGAAAAAAATCGCACGGGGTAAGATCTGGGATTTATGGGGGCCAGTGATGAAGAGCCTGGTCACCAGCTGCTCCTCGACCAATCCAGCGTTGCGGCAACATTTCGTTCAGGTATCAACGAACAGCTAGGTTCCAATGGGGTGGCGCACCATAAAGGAAACATCAGACCGTCCCCTTCACATTGACGTGTCGAATGCGAGATCGCTACCCCCTCACCACTTCAAACCGAGAGTTACGAACGCCATCCAACCCGTAACACCGGACATGCTGACAAGAGCGTGGAACGAGTTTGATTATCGCGTAGATGTCGTTCGGGCTGCTCATGGTGGTCACATTGAACTTTTCTGAATGTATAGTATACAAACTTCACGGTTCCACGATTCATTTGATTGGTCAATAAAGGTTATAGGTTGTTTGATTTTGATATTATAGACCTTCTAAGTTGGGGTATTCTTTTATACTAACTCTGTAGAATATCCCTAGATACCCTGAAACAAGTTCCAAAACTTTCATATTTATTTAACTATCTGAAAATCCTATCTTTACTAGACTACCATACTATTTGCTGTTATATGCTGTTCGCGGTGAACTAAGCACTTTTGAAAGCCCTTCTGAAGATCTTCTTGTATGCACATTGTGTATCCTTCTGCTATATGTAAAATTAACATTGCCGTGGGCCCGATCACTTTATTCATGCGTCGTTCAAGTGAAACTGTGAAATTATCATAAATGTAAATATTGTACAAATGTACTAATTCTTCCAATAATAGATATGCTTACGTAAAACATAAAGTAACATAAATAATTTTAACAATAAACAAATGTATATCTTACACTTCAAATTCAACGTTATGACATTCTCTCCGCCGTTGACGACTTTACGGGGGGCATACCAGGCCGTATACCCTTCAAACTGAATGCAGGTTGGAGCCGTGACATTTTCCAACGATTGATTTCAAAAGTGCTCAAATAACTGTGAACGGTCTATACTTTTGTGAACTACTCTATTATAATCGAGTTCGTATGGATTATAACCAGCCTTTTTCTTTATGCTTAAGTTACAAGCAATGCCATGCAAGACATGCGCCAGGACTAGTGTTGTGTGCAGCTTCCAAGCAATGTCTCTTTATTTATAGATTTAGTAGTGCATAAAAGGATAAGACGACGTTGGCGTTACTAATACATCCCTGTGCTAACCATACACAGCTTTAAAACATACACACAATTCCAATTATTGCTTACTTGTTATTTCAAGCAGACAATGAAGCAAATTTCGATCTGTTGATCATAAACACAATTTATAATTACGTAATCTTGTTGAACAGAATTGTACATCGCGATGGCAGCAAATTTTGAAAAATAGTTCTTTGTGCTCATAGTAAGTCGAGTACAAGAAGTTTTCTGTCTGCATTTTTTGGCGGACCACGATAGTTTCCTTGAACACAACTAGGTTTTTCACAGATAATATAACTAGTAGCCTTCTCTTTGCCTGAGCTGTCAAAGAAAGACATATCAATGCAATTAAATTCTCTTATCGTTGATAAGTCTGATTTTTTTTTCCCTGAGATTTTCTTAGGTTTGTTGATTCTACGGGATTAGGTAATTTTGCCGCTGAAAACCTCATGCGTCTATCATGCATGCAACTGCTTGACATTCCTTGTCAGCGAATGGATGAAATGTTGAGTCATGCAGCAGCTACTCTGTTTTACTCTGCTTTTCACGAGCGTTCTGCTGAGTCTTCTAAGCAGTTTCTGGCACTGNTCATGCAGCAGCTACTCTGTTTTACTCTGCTTTTCACGAGCGTTCTGCTGAGTCTTCTAAGCAGTTTCTGGCACTGTGAAAGATTCGCTAGTCATTTAATAATGGCGATTACCTCTTTCTGAAGACAAGCATGAAACAAAGGTGTGATATTTGACTGCATGACTGAGATGTCACGACAAATATGATAAATATTGTAAAGAAAAACGCAGCTGCGGAAATTATTTTTTAAACGNGCATGACTGAGATGTCACGACAAATATGATAAATATTGTAAAGAAAAACGCAGCTGCGGAAATTATTTTTTAAACGTATTTGTTACTAGAAAATTACAAGTTGCCCACTCTTCCGAAGGTTCCTAGCAAATAAATTTGAAACTGTCGCAGGTAAACTGTTACAGATTTGCTTCCCTTTAATAATCGTAAACAGTGTGGTTAAATGAGGGCGTAAGAAGTTGCTATTAACAGTGCAAGCGAGCCGAACTAGAGTTTGCGGATAGTGCAAAGCCGTGGACGCAAGAAACGAGCCAATTACGTCTCCTTTCCTTACCGAGAGGCTGTGTTCGAGAAAATTGACAGGCTCTTAGCGTGTCATCTTTGGCGTGGTGCGATACCGCCCGCCACGAGCGTTATTGCAGCTGGAGATAACGAGCCTGGCTTCGCACAACAAGGGTCCAAGAGACCGACCTGCCCCCTTAGCTTTTGCAGTCGACACGTAGTCCATGTTAAACAAGTCACCGCCTTCATTTTATACGATGGTGATATATATCCTATTTTCCTTGGAAATAAATGGTTATTACATTTTATAGACGCTTATCTGTACGCCTGTGCTTATCTCCTAATGTATTTTTAACCATCAAACAAATTGTAATACATTTTTATACGAATATGATGCAAAGAATGGCCGTCTTGATGGAACCTTTCACGTTGTATAACATGTTTCCAAAAAAAAAAAAAAAAAAAAAAAGACCTCCGAAATTACAAACTTCTCTGTGGTCGAGCATGGTGTGATTCAAAATGTGCGTTAATTGTTTTTTTTTCTTTTATGCCAGTGTGAGGTGCGATCATTCTCCATGATTAATTACAACCAGTAATCCCTATTATACTTATGTGGTCATTTTGCATTTGTTCTGAAAGTGGCAATATGTGAAATATGCAATTAAATATATATAGAAAATATGCAGATAATGGTAATTTCGAAATAATATATCGGATTTGCCATATTTTAATAAAATACACATTCTTATAATTACAAAGAATTATCGAAGATCTTGCTCTTACTTGCAAGAAAGCCTGGNAAACCCTCCGAAATTACAAACTTCTCTGTGGTCGAGCATGGTGTGATTCAAAATGTGCGTTAATTGGTTTTTTTTCTTTTATGCCAGTGTGAGGTGCGATCATTCTCCATGATTAATTACAACCAGTAATCCCAATTATACTTATGTGGTCATTTTGCATTTGTTCTGAAAGTGGCAATATATTAAATATGCAATTAAATATATATAGAAAATATGCAGATAATGGTAATTTCGAAATAATATATCGGATTTGCACTATTTTAATAAAATACACATTCTTATAATTACAAAGAATTATCGAAGATCTTGCTCTTACTTGCAAGAAAGCCTGGTAGTGCTATCAAGTTTTGCCAAATTCTAATTAGAAATAAATTAATTGGTTTGCAAAGGTACGATCGACTAGTGAGCTCTCAGGCTTGAATCTCTTTTCTATTTTAATTTGATTGATGGCCAAAGTTTCATAAGAAAATGAAACCTCGACGTGCTAAGTGCTTGCAAATAGGAAAATGTATACTGTATAGTCACAAAATATTTACTTAAAATTTGCGCACCAAATATTTCTTGTTGGGACATTCTTGCCATAGGGTTCTTTCTTGCACTTTACTTTATTGTCATTCAGAACTATATGGTATTTTCATCCTTGCCGGGATACATAACTACGAAAAAGCGCTCAAAGATCGAAGTGAAACGATCTGAGGGTATAAATCTTTCTTGTAATTCTAATACTTACAGCTCATAGATCTCAAGTGCTGAACACTACACTGAACACCTCTGATAACATCTATTTTATCAGCGTGCTACAATGTGTTCTTTAAGCCCAACCCATCGTCCAGTAATCATAAAACCTTATCACTATTATCGTGCTCATGTCACGATAAAAATCCTTAGAATCGGTCATCATTCAGCACAATAGAGTTTTATCTTAACATAAGTGATTACTTAATTCATTGTTGCATTTTAAAACCAAGTGATCTCAAAAACTTTTCCCAACTCATTCATTCAAAACATACAACACCTTATCATATCCGTGCTAGCCATTCAGAAAGAAGAACCGGGATAAACCTAAAGACATCGATCAAGACACAAATTATGTTATAAAAATGTCCTGATGGCTTTATTTGATATCGAAATAACCACCCTTGATATTATGGTCAGGTTTAACTGCATAATTTTGATGACTGTCATCTGATTCCTTACATCCATCACACATAAAATCAAGCGCAAGAGAAATTTCTGTATTAAATGCAGGGAGCTTCTGGCCTTCCGACCATTCTAAGAACCAACCATGCTTCCTTATACTGGCTACTTAATTTCAAGAAACGTGAAGTTCAAACAGCTGGTAGATAAGGCATCATCAAGAATATGACGGAATACAGCACAGATCTGGATACTTTCACATCAATGCAGATGCACTTTATAGGAGGCCATGCGAACCATTTTGTTATCATTGTGAATTCCAAGAAGAAAGAGTGGTGAATTGCTGAAGGTATGCAGGACAAGTAGTCAAGGTTCTATATCTTGTGATGGGTCATNCCAAGAAGAAAGAGTGGTGAATTGCTGAAGGTATGCAGGACAAGTAGTCAAGGTTCTATATCTTGTGATGGGTCATGTGCCTGGAGTAATAAGGGTATTAGGACAGATCAGCCAAATTATTTAACATTACATTCATTGCTAGAGTGGAAAGGAGCTGGCTGAATGGCCAAAATGGGAAGATACATCGAGCCTGAGCACAGTGGCCAAATCATACTGGGCACAATAGAATTTCCATGTAATAAAGAATGGAATGCTTTTTCAGGAACTGGGAAAGTATTGATGGGAAACACACATGTTTGTAGTTGGTGTTCACGAAGTCTTAAAGGAACTGCACGATACTGCAGCATGTGGTCACTTTCGCATCAAAAGACCTTCGGCAGAGTTCGACTGAGATTATACTGGCATCATTGTCAGGAGGATGTTGAGAAGTGGTGCCGAATGTGCGATACCTTCACTGCGAAGTAGGGACCAATGACCAGAAATATAATATCGGTGCCCCATTCGGTAGGATGACAGTAGATATTCTGGGCCCCTTGCCTGTCACAGAGAGAGGTGGTCGGTATCTTCTGGTGGCCCAATAATTATTTACCCACCCGAACCGAGAAGCACATACTATGGTCGATGCCCTGATGGAGCATGTCATTTCGAGGTTTGGTGTGCCACTATAACTCAATTCCCATCAGAGAAGAAATTTTTAAGCTTCTGTGTTCTCGGATGCATAAAAGATTCTGGGGATAAAAAAGACTAGCACTTCAGACTTACATTCTCAGNTTAAGCTTCTGTGTTCTCGGATGCATAAAAGATTCTGGGGATAAAAAAGACTAGCACTTCAGACTTACATTCTCAGTTGGATGGAGTGGTCAAGAGGGTAAACCACACTTTTGAGCAGTACCTGTCTATATTTATGGCAGACAACCAAAAGGACTGGGATTCAAACACGCTGTTGCTTCTCCTCGCTTACCACTCGGCAGTTCACGAGTCTACAAGGGTAACACAATCCAGGATGCTGTTTGGANTTAAGCTTCTGTGTTCTCGGATGCATAAAAGATTCTGGGGATAAAAAAGACTAGCACTTCAGACTTACATTCTCAATTGGATGGAGTGGTCAAGAGGGTAAACCACACTCTTGAGCAGTACCTGTCTATATTTATGGCAGACAACCAAAAGGACTGGGATTCAAACATGNTATTTATGGCAGACAACCAAAAGGACTGGGATTCAAACACGCTGTTGCTTCTCCTCGCTTACCACTCGGCAGTTCACGAGTCTACAAGGGTAACACAATCCAGGATGCTGTTTGGAAGAGAGCTATGTCTCCATAGTGAGCTGCCATTTGGCCGACTGACAGAAGAGGAATCTGCTTCCCCTTATTATGCCAGCGAACTATGTCACATACTACTTGACATTCACGATTTTGTCCAACAGCAAACCTCAGAACAAATAGCGACAGGATTATGTCGCTATATGACAAGATGATGTCGAGTGTTTATTTCAAGAAGAACAACTGGTGTTGCTGTACAACCCACAGCTGCTAAAACAGTACTGCCTGAAGCTGCAAAAATGTTGGGAAGACCGCTACAATTTTCTGAAGAAGATCAATGATGTGGTCTTTCGGATTTGTTGTAAAAGCTCTCGGGCGAAGCCGAAGGTTGTTTTCATCGGCCGACTGGCACTCTATGAAGGCCCATATGTTGCAGAGCGTGTTCGGGACGAACTGACTTGATGAGAGGGCAATGTTACATGTTGCTTTGCGTCGCTTCCCTTGACTTGTCTTGAGCAAGCAAGCGAAGGAGTGTTTGAATATCAGGTTGTTAACATGAGAAGCAGGTGGTGATTTATGAAGTTGAGCCACCATGTGTGTGAAGTGAGCCTGTTGGGACTCGCACGCTCCTGATATTCAGTGGATTGAATTTCTGGAGTAACTTTTCAAGAAAGTTGTGGTAATTTTCCTAGGCTCACTCAGCATGACTCGGGGTGCAGGGAACCTTCTAGATCTCGCTTGCGAGACTCGCAATGGTCCTCCGAGCCGAAAGTTGAGAGTTGATAGTTTGGAGGATTGTGCGACCTTAACTGGCAGGTGTACGAAGACAGCGAAGCGACGAGTTAACAGAGCATCGAGTGGTGGTGAGAGTGGCCACTGGGAGTGAAGTCTGCGGACTTCGAACATCGGTAGAGTTGGGAGTAAAATTGAAGGTCGTAAAATTGAAGAGTAAAATTGACGATCATTATTGAACTAAATGTGTGAGCGTAAGATATTTGGATTTGTGGCAATACAAATATTGTATATCCGTTAATAATAAGTGTCAATTAAGTGTCTGTAACCAATATAGATACACTTATGAGAACTTTAATTAGAACTAGACATTAAATATATATTTCGTTCACTGAGAATAACATTAGTAATAGTGGAGTTAGATATTATAATGTTGTAAATAACAACTCTGTGAATAAAATATTAAGCAAATATAAAATAGTTATTTTATTTTTATTACATACTCAGTTCCTCACGAACTCGAACATGCTCCTCTGGCATATTGGAACTATATATACACTGCTCAAAAAACCAATTAGGTTACAACTTTAGATGTTCGAAACTGTATTGTACGAATGCATAGTGGGATGGGTATTGGACTATTATGCACTAACATATCCTGTTTACATAACATAGCGTGCCACTGTCATCCGGATGTTTGGGAGGTGTCAGTGTCAGTTGATAGTTGCAAGTGCCTCAATTCAAAATGTGTGTGAGATGGTTGGTCTCTGTGGAGTGTAGTGTTTACATGTATTGGCTGATCGTGTGTACTGAGGTAGGCAATGGGTTAAAAGCAATTGTCGAATGAAGTCACTCGTGCACTTACATTGCTTCAAGAAGGTTACTCGCAGAGATACGTTTACAGAATTCGAGGGGTTGCTCAGAATACGATTTGGTATATGTGGAAACATTTCCAGGAGACTGCAAGTGCTGCCAGGCACCCTGGCTCGGGGTGCCAAAGGAAAACAACCCCAGGGCAGGATCATTATGTGCATCTACAAGCTCTCCGAACCACCACATTACAACACCAGCTCTACATGTATATATGCTTTCATATATATATGTGTATATATATATATATATATTAGTCTTTCAGCCAAGTCATAGAAGTCTTTACAAAAATATGCAGCTAGACTTCCCGTNTATATATATATATATATATTAGTCTTTCAGCCAAGTCATAGAAGTCTTTACAAAAATATGCAGCTAGACTTCCCGTAACTCATCACAGAAGGTTCACGATACATGTCTGCATGAATGTTCTTCCATGATAGTAGGTTGTTAGATACCTCTGAATCAAGCTACTAGGTTCCAATCTGTGTTTCTACGCATAGGTAAGTGTTCTGCACGTCGGAATTCAGTCATGCCGGCTGTGTGACCTTGGAGCCTTACATAGCACTCTATTGGCTAGTGTTATTCGTTAAACTTTACAAGACCTGCACTGCGCTTGCGTCGTCACCCAACCATCTGAGCTGTATCACATATTCCCCAGCATATGACAACAGTTGCGTTCTGCTGCATGTATTGGATCGTTTCAGTTGGTTTGTAAGGAAGTTATTTGCTAGTCTGTTGTACTGTCCAGAACAGTGGTATTGTATAGCATCGTTACNTTCAGTTGGTTTGTAAGGAAGTTATTTGCTAGTCTGTTGTACTGTCCAGAACAGTGGTATTGTATAGCATCGTTAAATTTTTTTTCATTCTATGTCTGGTTGTTAAGACATTTGCATGTTAGCGATGACTCGAGCTGTCGTCCTTGTGTAGGACTGCTGGTAAACGTTTATATTAGTATATAAATATTTTTTTTACAGTTACTAGGACTATGTGCTCTATGTATGTATTACATTGGTATATATCTTTCTTTTTTGCATATGTCAGTTTGTTGTAAGTTATCATTCCTGAATTGTGTTTACATATATGGAAGAGAGTTCTAGATATGATACTATCCAAATAAATTATTAATTGTATTTCCGACTTTGACAAAATCTGGTTTTTTTCTCAGAGGTGGAGGTGAACTTAATATTGACAAAGGTTAAGATAAATTAATACCATCGAAGTCATTTACAATCTTTTCCCTTTACTTACAGACTTGACATAAAACAAATACATAATCATATTTGAAACATGCTCGATATAGTGTTCATTCGAGCGAAACCTTTATGCTGACTGATTTAGAAAAAGAAGAAAAATATCTTCTGTGAGCATTCAAGTGGCTCTTAGTCGAATATACTGCGCGACAGTTATCACATGGGTAGGTCTTGTAGACGGTAGCTAATTTGCAGTTGCTATCTTCATGCCATTTGGTCCAGCTGCGCTTCCTGAATGTCTTTCCACGATACTTGCACTCGCTTCCTGATGAACGACGAACATATCCTTTGCATGTATTGTTATGTCTATACACAATATCGCTTCGGGTAAACATGGCATCACAGGTATCACAGTGAAACTNCCTTTGCATGTATTGTTATGTCTATACACAATATCGCTTCGGGTAAACATGGCATCACAGGTATCACAGTGAAACTGTTTTGTATGCCGGGCTGAACATGCAATGGCAATTTTCAAGCCGACGTGAGCTATAACTTGTGTTAAAAGTATTTCCACAGTAGTTAAATCGTATCGCTTGCATCGGCTCTTCAGGACTCCTTGCTGTTGACCAGGTTGTACATGGTAAATCTTCAGCTATTGGTTCCCTCCTCATATTATAGCAGGATTCACAAGTGTAGTAGTTACAATGACATCGTAATGCGTGTATTGGCTCTTCAATATACCTTGCTGTTGATGTCGATGTTGGCGATGGTGAGTCTTCATCCATTCATTCTGTCTTCATATTGTTGTCAAATACTGCTTTTCACAACAGCGCTCGACAACGGAATGATCTTCATTTTACGTGATGCTCGTTTATATACTGTACACATGTCAATTTGTATTGCGTGTCTCTGCTTTCCTCAGTGAACGATGGGTAGTTTATGATAGACTACCAGCTTCGCTAGTGCCGAGTCACTTTCAAAAGCCTCGCGTAACATGTTAGGCTCCTTTAACGTTGTCCTTTATGCAAGGTCACCGATAATGAAACACTTTCGCGAGCCTCTCATAGACTTGTTAGGTTCCTTCATCCTTGTGTATGGTGACATCATTTATGATAGACTGCTCGTTTAGCCAGTTACGAGAGCCTTGCATAACATGTTAGAGCCCCTTTATCATTATGCGTGACGGTGACCTTTATGTCAGCTTTGTTAGTGGCGAGACACTTTAAAGACATGTTAGGCTTCTTTATCGTTGTGTGCGACAGCGCCCTTTATGATAGGCTGGCGAGAGCTTGGAATAACATGTTAGGTTCCTTTATGCGAGGTGGTGTTCTCACTTTATTGCAGCGATAGCTTACATTTATGCTTTATATGTCTCTTTGCATTGTAGGCATATGGAAATTATATGCTACAGTAGTGACGTGACTGTTCCCGTCATTGTTTTCATAGTAGTGTGCATTACCGTTAATGCTTTATCATTGTGCATGATTGGGAAGACTCCGAGATAACCCTCGCACATATGTTGGGAAGACTCTGCGATAACTCTCCTGTCTTGGAATGCAGGAATGTGGTGTATCTCATCTAGTAGGAAGGTCTTAAACAATAATCTAATTTGGAAGTACTCTGAGATAACCCTCCCAGCTTGGCATGGAAGAGCGTGAAATATTTCATCTCATAGGAAGGACTTAAATGTTAATTGATTTTGGGAAGACCCNCAGCTTGGCATGGAAGAGCGTGAAATATTTCATCTCATAGGAAGGACTTAAATGTTAATTGATTTTGGGAAGACCCTGAGATAACTCTCCTGGCTTCAAATGCAAGCACGTGGTGTATATCATTTAGTAGGAAGGACTTAAATGATAACCGAATTTGGGAAGTCACTGAGATAACCCTCCTGGCTTGCCATGCACGATCGTGATGCATATGAAGGACTTCAATTATAATTGAATTTGGGAAAATGTAACTCTTTCGAGATGTTGGGAGTGTTGTCTATGTTATGAAGTTGCCAAACATATCTTACACTATACAGTACTTATGCGTACCTATGCATGTAAGGCTTAAATGAATCTGTGGTAATTTTTATATTTTTAGGACAAAAATAACTCTACAATGATTTGTGTTATCAGGAACGATATATATATTATTAATTTGTCGCCTGTATGTTAAACAGTTCGGAAATTATGAACACCTATGCTTATAGGGTTTTAATGATTCTGTGATAATAATTTTTTTCCATTGTCGAGGGTGTGCTGTGTATCGGAACTTAGAACCTACTATGCTTATACGATGTGTGAAGTTACATGATAAGAGGTCAATGAATACGAACATTCTTCAGCTATGATGATACATTTTGCTAGCTTGTAGGTGTTAATATCCCTTAGCCAATCAGAGCCTCATGCGGCATGTTAGGTAAAATCCCTCCTTGCCCAAAAGAGGAGTCACTATGCTACATTGTGAGATTATCAAAAAACAATTCCAATGCAAGAGTGTGCATGAATAAGTTTGACATAGGCAAATCGCATCCGCTGCTACATGGCATCCCATGCTGAAATACTGCTACTGCTGCATTGTGGACCCTTTCTCACATGCTACATCAAAACTAAACACCTGGGTTTGGTAAAGCATCGCTTGACCACAAGACTGCTTTATTGACACTTAAGAGGTGCAATAACGAAGTCCGGCCACTGCTTGTAGTAGTAGTAGNCTTGACCACAAGACTGCTTTATTGACACTGAAGAGGTGCAATAACGAAGTCCGGCCACTGCTTGTAGTAGTAGTATTTGCGTTAGGCGTAAGTAGATTGGTTGCTGCAGTGATTTTGACAAGGGTAAGGAAACCTATGTNGTAGTAGTAGTATTTGCGTTAGGCGTAAGTAGATTGGTTGCTGCAGTGATTTTGACAAGGGTAAGGAAACCTATGTTAATATGTTTATAAAACAATCATGGAATCACTCCTAACAGTAGAAACCATATATATGTTCGGAATATCTAGTAATGAATATGTATTTTTTTCCTTTTGGTGTATCTTACTTGGTCAATCTGTGTTTGCATGTGTTGATGAAACATTTAAAGTTACGAGAGCTTCTCGTAGCCAATCAGACACGTAGTCCTTTCGCGATGTTGGGAGTGATGTCTGNAAACATTTAAAGTTACGAGAGCTTCTCGTAGCCAATCAGACACGTAGTCCTTTCGCGATGTTGGGAGTGATGTCTGTGAAGTTTTTGGCGATCGTATCTTAAACGAGACGGATATTATGCGCAACTATTGCGTAAATGCTTATGTGATAATTGTTGAGGGTGTGATGTGTATCATAAACAAATCGGAACTTTGAACCTGCTATGGTTATACGATGTGAGATGTTACATGATAGGAGGGCAATGTNGTATCATAAACAAATCGGAACTTTGAACCTGCTATGGTTATACGATGTGAGATGTTACATGATAGGAGGGCAATGTATATGAACATTCTTCTGCCATGATGAATGATACTAGCTTGTCATTGTTGATATCCTTAGCCTTGCGTAGCCAATCAGAAACGAGAGCCTCTCGCAGCATGTTAGATAAAATCACTCAGTCTTCCCATTGCCGAAAAAAAGGAGTCACACAACGAAGGGTCATTGCAGCATATGTATAAACGAATTTCTCGCGGGATTCGTCGAAGCCCCGCACCACCTGGCTGTTACAAACAATTGATAATAATACTTTAAATAGTTTAACTATTTCAGACACTCATGCCAGCTGGGGTGTGTGTAAAAACGACTTTCTGAGCATTATATCAGTTAGTATCTCGTTAACCGTCGTGGGAGCAAGACCGACAATGGCTGGTTTATATATAAATTTCAGAAACTCGTGCTAAAATGTGTGTGTGTGTGTGTGTGTGTGTCGCCTCTGTAAAACATATTTCTCAGCACATCCTGTTTGGAAAAAATCACGTGTTGCCTGGGACTATCGATGTTGAAAAACACCTGTTGCCTGGGGCTATGCAAGTGTGTTGTCTATCTGCTACATTTCCGGCTACATAATCGTATACACTAAGCATTATATCAGTCAGTATCTCGTTAAGCATCGTGGGAGCAAGACCGACAACGGACGAGTTCTAGTGTATGTAAGTGTGTGCATGAATATTTTTTTTTACGTACTGACTGACGTGAGCATACGGCATATGTAAAACGTATTTCTCGGGAGGATGTGACGCGCACAGCCGGGCTGTTGCAAAACTAATAATGATACTACTTTACATATTATTTTTAATAGTTCCAAAACTCACGTCGGGCCATGTGTAGCAAAAGGAAAATTCTATTACTTAAAATATAAATTTCCATCGCTCACGCCGCACTTTAATGAAAACCGTATTCCTCTCGGTGATTCGGGGGCCCCGCATTGTTTTCATGGCAGGGGGCAGGGACTGTAACAGAAACATTTATTATACAAACATTTTTAAAAATTACTTTTCTAGCATTGCCTCAGCCTATATGTGTGTGTTGTCGCATTTTTAAGAATCCGAAATTTCTCTCGAGGACGCTGGTCAGGGCCTGCGGCTGTAACCGAATATGAAAGATTATTATTTAAACATGTTTTTGAAGTCGCTTTTTTACGAAACCGACGTTTCACTCGAGGACGCTGGCCAGAGCCTGCGGCTATAACGGAATATGAAATATTATTATTTAAACGTTTTTTCGAAGTGGCATTTTTACGAAACCGACATTTTTCTCGAGGACGCTGGCCAGGGCATGCGGCTATAATGGCATATGAAAGATTAATATTTAAACATGTATTTTGAAATATTACTTCCCAGGTTGGCCAACATGTGGTCGCATTTTTACGTANGAAAGATTAATATTTAAACATGTATTTTGAAATATTACTTCCCAGGTTGGCCAACATGTGGTCGCATTTTTACGTAAACAGAACTTCTCGAGGATGCCTGGGGTATAACAATATCTGTAACATATTTCCCAAAATCATGCGTTGCCTGGGGTTATGGTCGACGATGCTGGCTTCCACCGCACCCCCTCGAAATGCTACAAAAACTCGCAAAGTCCTGCTGCCCGAGACTATGTCATGACGACATGGCGGGCGTTGTTGTAGGGACACATCTGCCCGAGGCTATGTCATGGCGGCGTGGTGGGCGTCTCTGTTGGAGGCCGTCTAAGGCTATGTCTATCACTGCATCACTGTGGCACCCCATCGAATTGGACTGAAAGAGCGTGAAGTTTAACATGTAATCTATCCACTGCATCATTGCGGCACCCTGTCGAAATGGAATGTGAGAGCGTGAAGTTTAACATGTCATCTATCTGCTGCATCACCGCAGTACCCCATCGAAATGGATTGCAAGAGCATGATTTCTAACATGTCATCTATCTGTTGCATCACTGCGGCACCACATAGCAATGGAATGCATGAGCATGAAGTTTAACATGTCCTTTATCTGTTGCATCACTGCGGCCCCCGTCGAAACGCCAAAAATACTCTGAAAGTCCTGTAGCCCGAGGCTATGTCAGGGCGGCATGGCGGGCGTCTCTGTTGGGAGCCATCTGAGACAATTTTATTACGTCTGNCAGGGAATGTTCGAATTTTTTTTTTTTTTCGAATTTTTCAAATATAAAAAAAATTTATTGGAGTATTTAATAATTTTTTAAACTTTTGAAATATTGACAAGTTTTGAAATATTTAAAACTTTTGAAATGTTTTTGAAAGTTTTGTAAAATTTTGAAGAAAAAAAATGGAAAAACTTTTAAACAATAAAATTTTGAAAATGTTTCCAAAATTTTAGGAAATTTTGAAAACAAAATGGCCGCCGTCACAATGTAATGCAAGAACAGGTGGTTTTTCGTACTGACTGACAAGATGCCATATTTAATTTAGTAACCATAGGCATGCCCTCAGGATTCTAAAAGTAATTCCATAATCCGCCAAAGTCGCTAATACAGGACAGTGTTTGCCTTACCTCAGGTCGAGTTTTAAGTGAAGTATGTCTATGCCGGAAACCCACAAACTTAATGGCACAGTTGGTCGTCACTCATCGACTGCGAAGTTATCCACATGAAAATTCGAACAAATCATACCAGTACAAGTCTAATCAATGAAAAATGCATTGTGTTTTAAGCCTTTCTATAAACATAAATTTTAACAATTTTTCATCCCTTGATTCTATAGCCACCGAATTCATTCCATAGGTGCCACTCATTATCTAGATTAAAGCCTAGAGTATATTATGCCTTTAGTTTTCTCATAAGTAGGCTATAGCTGATAGCCCTTTTCTGTTTATTGCAGTTGCAGGAATCATAAAATTCATATAATTGGTATCACTTGTGACCTTGATTAAATCGATGTGTGCCATTATGCATTAAACTTTCTTTTCAGCATAATTGGCCACCACATTCAACCCACACAAGTTATAGCTGTTACATTTTCATCAAAGGTACTACTCCTGCCTTCGACCATGGTGATATGTCATTATTGCCTTAAGCCTTTGTATAAGGATTGTTGACTGCCATTTTATATTTATTCAAGTTACAGTCATATAATTCACATAGCAGGTATCACTCCTGACTATAGCCACCAAATTTTTACCATAGGTACTGTTCCTAATTTCTATCAATGTGAATTAGTTAGTAATGCCTAAGGCCTTCTTATAAGCATAGTTGTACATCANGTACTGTTCCTAATTTCTATCAATGTGAATTAGTTAGTAATGCCTAAGGCCTTCTTATAAGCATAGTTGTACATCATTTTCATACCCATTGAAATCATAGTTACCAAATTTATATTATATATATTACTCGCTTTCTCCAACAAGTTGAAGTGGTCTGTTATGCCTAAAGCATTATCATAAGAATAGTTGCACCATTTTGCAACTGTACATATTACATGCCTGGGAAAATCAGATCATAGGGATTACAAACCCTGTTATGAAACAAGGGTAAGGGTCACTTTAACTCAACTCCCTTTTATAAGCACAACAGTTTGCTTCCTACCACGACAGTGTTTTATTCGCCTCATATCACCATATACATGTAAACAATTTTAATGCCGTCTTTATGTTATCTGCGACAGTAAATTTGTATATAAGTAATTTTAAAATATAATAAAAATTGATTTTCTTTCATTAGAATATATGCTCGGCCTTCGTGTTGGCAATATGCAAGATACTTATTAACATACTGTGATGATATCGGGGAAAGGAATTTATAGAAGGGAATCAGAGCCCCACCGGTTCGGAAACTTTCACTGTGCCAATTTACATGTCATTAGCTGTAACGAGTTGAAGGTGAAGGAATTACATTACACAATTTAAAGTTTAATTTGTATACAAATATTATACTTACAAATGAAGGTATATCTTTTTCCGATGCAAATGTAAAATAAAATGAATTTAAATGTCTGCTCAATGTAAAATGTGTATGTCTGCCGTTTCAAGGGGGTTGTGGGCTCCATCATTAAAATTAGGTTGGGGTGGTAAATATAGTTGTCCCATTATAAAAGCCAGGAAAATGAGCAAGCAATAAGAGGAAATTATTTTGTATGNTATAAAAGCCAGGAAAATGAGCAAGCAATAAGAGGAAATTATTTTGTATGTGGATGGTATACATTTACCCTTAGCTGTAAATGATTAACCGAATCGAGTATCCAGCCAGTGCCCTTCATCGTCATTTCTCCATCATCTCAGCGTAGTTTTTTTATGCTGTAATCCCACACTTTTCTATGTCGTATGCATTATAGATAGGCACACTCGAAGTCATTTAAGACCTTGTACAATGTTCGTCATAGTATGGTTCTGGTGTCGAGTAGGAATATTATATTTGAGAGACTCAGTTTTCCAGCTAGTCTCTAAGTTACTTTATTAAATTATTTCTCTAGCTGACAGAAATGTGCAAACATGTTTTGGCATACCTGGCATATTCTTTGTCTCATATGTCTTCAGACTGCCACGGAAAGTGGATCCCTTCAGCACGAATCCATTAGCATTTGGTTTTACTAGAACATGAATAGATTTCCGAGATGGAGGTGTACACTGTTCGACAAAACAGCTATATACCTCACGGAGACTCATTTCTTTCATCGTTTGATGTATTATATCTCTTCAATTCATGTCCACACTTACAACAGCCAAGAGTGAAACAAGTCCACTCTCCTTTCCTCACATATTTTCCACTCTTTTCGTGCCGATGTGCATTGCTACTACTGCTGAAGGTCTCAGTAATGTAGCAACATGATCGACCCGATATCGGCAGCGAATTTTTCATGCCATCCACACATAGGTCCTCAATTACCAATGGTGCCATCACTGCATTATTACTTACTGTTATAGGTAGCGATGCGATGATTATATCATTACACACTACAGTTCTTACAACAGTTTCATGGAGACCATAATACACCTTTCTGCTTTGCATGTGGAGGAGCAAGTACAATGCATATGTTTAATGTCTGCATAGAGCGTCAGTACGAGCAATCAGACAAAGACACTTACCACACTTATATGCCATATGAGATGGGTTCATCTTACCTTTAAGTTTTTTATGGTATCTAACATTGCTGCTGTTCGCAAAGGCTTCATCACAGTATGTGCATCGAAGTCTTGGCAGTGTTCGCTTGGCCCGAGATGCTGATGAAGCTGCTTTAGGCAGCCCACACAAAGTCCTTGGAAGTCCCATTTATCTTGACCATCCATAATAACTTCATACCGGTGCTTTAAATAAAAAAGTTTTTCATACAAAATTGTATAACTGGAATGGGGAAATAATAGNTAATAACTTCATACCGGTGCTTTAAATAAAAAAGTTTTTCATACAAAATTGTATAACTGGAATGGGGAAATAATACTGCTGGAAGTCAGCCTTACAGTATAATTTGTTAGTGAGATACGAGTACTAACATCAGTTTTTTATATATCACCATGATATCTATTGGTTAAACGTTCAATGAGGCTCGTCAAGACCTATTTAAATACGTAGCACAATGTGANATATCACCATGATATCTATTGGTTAAACGTTCAATGAGGCTCGTCAAGACCTATTTAAATACGTAGCACAATGTGAAGTCATAACTTGAACATTAAATGCGACACAGCAAGTGCTATCTCTATTGACTATTTGCTGTACTATCCATATGGGTACATCGAGGGGTAGAACATTCAAATTAGTTGTTCAAAGTGGTGACCATTGGCAGCGATACACAAGGTTAGTCGCTGGATGAATGACACACTGATTCTGTTGCCTGCTGAAGAGCATTTCAAGCACGCACAATACGTTCCTGCATGATCTCTGGAGTTATTGGACTATCTCGATAGACAGTGTCTTTGAGGTAACGCCAAAGAAAAAAGTCCACAGGGTTAAGGCCAGGAGACCGAGCAGGCCACAGAAATGGTTCTCCACGACCAATCCACCTACCAAGATATTTTCTGTCCGGAACACGAAGTGCATACATGGCATTATGTGCGGGGCATCCATTCCGCTAGTAACACATTATCATTCTGTTCCTGAGAGGTATCTCCTCCAGAAGACCAGGAATAATTGTTTGTATGAAGATGGCATACTCCCTGCCATTACGGTTACCATTCACGAAATGAGGCCCCATAACCTTATTGCCAACCACCCCTTACTAGACGTTAACTCTCCATTGACGCTAATGGTCCACTTGTCGAATCTATCGTGGGTTATCGACGGCCCAATAATGCATTTTCCTCATATTCATTTGGCCTGAGTTGGAGAACGACGATTCATCGGTTAAAAGAACATCTGAAAAAACAATCGGGTTGGCAATAATTTTATGCTGTACCCATTGACAGAACTCTACACGTTTCTGGAAATCATTCCCGTGCAATTCATGGTGTAAGTGTACATGATAGGGATGGAAAGTATGATGCTTAATAAAGTGATGTGCACTCGTTTTCGGGATGCCAGTGTCGGCTTCAATTTGGTGTGTGCTGATGTGTGGATGAACTGCTACAGCAGCGGGAAGAGCAACCTCAGCAGTTTCATCTGCACGAGTTCTACGATTGCGTTGCTGTGGGTTCAAATTGGTCATTACACAAAGCTTCGCAACAAGACGGGAAAACATCCGTCTGGATGGTGGGGTCTTGTCAGGGTATCGCTCTCTGTAGAGTTGCTCCTCTTGACTAGCATTACGCCGACCTTCATCAGACTGAACGACGTGTGAGCAAACCAAGCTATCGATAACGGTAATAACAGAACTATGTGTGTATTTCAGTACAACTCACTTGAACGTACTACACTGTACTGTAAAATAATACGAATACATTANACAGAACTATGTGTGTATTTCAGTACAACTCACTTGAACGTACTACACTGTACTGTAAAATAATACGAATACATTCATCTGCTAACTTACTTTCTCCATAGATGAGCAGCATTTATACCTTCTCGTTGTTGGGGTATGTTTCCGTTACGACAACTCTCTCCTTGCAGTGTACTGTATTCGACTGCACACGGATGACTGGTGGAATAATCGTCACGTCATGTGTGTTCTTTTGTTTCCTCTAAGCGCCACGTCTGTGGAATGGGGTACGCAAATCTGGGTACCTGCACTTTTTACATCACCTCTACATCAAATGAAGAACGTCAACGTCATATTGTATTGTACCATGCAGCACAATCGGATCGCAAGGCATCGCATAATGAGTCTTCATGAACCCTTGTAAGTCCCAAAGTCTGTGGCGGTTTTTAACGATCTGTTTATTAGACTAGTACATTGTGATACATTTTTGAATAGGTCTTGACGAGTTTCATTGAATCATGAACGAATAGATACATGGTGCCATTTAAAATATTGATGCTAGTTCTCGTATCTCACGAATAAATAATGCTATAAGGCTGATTTCTGAGCAGTATTATTTCCCCCTTCCAGTTATACAATTTTTTTAAGAAATATCTTTTTTATTTGGAGCCTCGGTATGAAGTTTTTGTGGATGGTCAAGATAAATGTTACAGCCTGTATATTGTGAAAGATTTATTTTCATATAGTGCTATCTTCCAGAATGGTTGACCAATAACAGTATCGTGTTCTAATCTTAATACGTATACGATGCACTGTAAACGTGCTAACTCTGGTTTAAATTGGTTGAATGGTTCCCAAGATATAATATAGCACCTGAAAATTTCAACAATGCCGACATTTAAAAAATAAGCACCTGGCTTGTTCGAAAACTATAAAAGTCTAATGTCCTTACTAAGTACTATATTTTAACCGAGTTTGGTAACATTCCGTGTAAGTGTTCAAGTTTCTAAGGGGATAAACACACCATAATACGCATCTACATACACNCGAGTTTGGTAACATTCCGTGTAAGTGTTCAAGTTTCTAAGGGGATAAACACACCATAATACGCATCTACATACACACATCCTCACAGTCACACAGACAGTAAAGTGATCTTTAAGTCAATCTTCTAGGCAAACTATTAGAAGTAATTTATTGCAATACATTTGTAAATTAGAAATATTTATGTTATCTAGAAAATAATTTAACTATTAAAATTTATATTGGCTTAAACGCGGAAATAGATTACGAACTGTTATCAGTATTTCTTAAAAATTTTTAAATCGTAATGAATTAATTTTGAATTACTTAAAACTTTGGCAATAAATAAACAACGTTAATTTATTATCAAAATGTCTTCATGCTAGGAACAAATACCTATGTATGCGTGTGTCAAAAATGTAACAATGAATATAGTACTGTTATAAAATTATCAATTTCTTCTTCTTCTACTACTACGAGGATAGACTTAAAAGTGTGTTCCCCCCAAAGACTGTTTTCCCATCGTAATATTGGTAATTATGAATTTAAAGAAATACTTTTTAATAGTTGTATATACTTAAAAAAATTTTTTTTAATACAGAGACAGTATTGTATGGTAAAACATTCACCACCTGGAATGAAACTGAGAAACTGGAAGCACTTCTTCGTGTCTGTATTTAAAATATTACAAAAATTCAGACAATATAGAAAGCGAACAATGAATGATCGAATAAATAAACTGTTTAATGTTTTAAAGTGAAATTAACTATTATTTTAAATTGAGACCACATGTATCGTGACATATTTGAAATTAAAATTATTTATAAATGTACTTTCTATTAAGAATGATATTATAAAATATAGTTTTACCCCAAAAATAAAATAAAATAATTTCTGCTGGTTCACAAATATAAAAAATGTAAATTATTTACTTATAAACCAATGTTTTTCTATACATGCGAATAAATAATGAAAATCCAATTCGTAATGATTTAAGAGAAAATATAAGATAAGTGATTCAGCAGAACACAAAACAAAGAACCGAATAATGAATAAATAATATATAATTTTTTCGCAGGATTAGAAAAATCTGTGGAAACAATGTTAAAAAATGAATACAGATATACCAAAGGCAGGTAAAAAANAAAGAACCGAATAATGAATAAATAATATATAATTTTTTCGCAGGATTAGAAAAATCTGTGGAAACAATGTTAAAAAATGAATACAGATATACCAAAGGCAGGTAAAAAACACCCAAAACCAGAAATATTTACGAATATTCGTCTTAAGTTACACAAATGTGTGTTTTAAAAAACCTTGATCACCGGAACTTTAAAATTTTCGTTTGGTNGAATATTCGTCTTAAGTTACACAAATGTGTGTTTTAAAAAACCTTGATCACCGGAACTTTAAAATTTTCGTTTGGTTGAAAATTATTGTTTCATTTTCGGAAGCGGAATATAGTAAATTATATTACTACTAAAAATAAGAATAAAAGTAAAAACCTTCCAATCAAGAATATAGTGTTTTATGAGGTAGCCCATTTCAAAACATCTGTTATTCCTTTTTTTTTTTCAAAATGCATTTTTTTGGTACATTAGATTCCTGACATTAATTTGTCAATCAATTTGTATAATTTGGCTACCAAAACGTTCTTTTTTTCCTGTTATAATAAAGATTGACAGTTGCCTGCAGTTTCAAAATGTCTCTTCACCTGAAGTTTTAAACCAAATTACGGTTAAAGAATATTNGAAATCCATAATCACTCTTTGTCCAACGTTTACTATTCCAAAGTGACTCTGATCCTTAACATACATATCCAAAACGTCTCTTCTCCTGTGTCCTGTTACAAATCGTCCCTTCTTTAACATGTTTTTGCCATTTAAGCAAACTATTACGATCTTGATAGGGAAACTCTATTACATTTCAAATTTATATAATAACTAATACTGATGTGTGAAAGGATTTGAAAGGCATTAGCTTTTAAGTTATTGTCAGATACGTTTTTTTTANATAATAACTAATACTGATGTGTGAAAGGATTTGAAAGGCATTAGCTTTTAAGTTATTGTCAGATACGTTTTTTTTACTATCCACAAGTTTTGCTAAATTAGCTGCAGTTTCTGTTTCATTTTATACTGCGTTATTATTATTATCATCATTATTATTACTATTAAACTATTATAGCTTTTTTAACAATAACGAAGATTTCGAANTGCGTTATTATTATTATCATCATTATTATTACTATTAAACTATTATAGCTTTTTTAACAATAACGAAGATTTCGAACTACGCATTTTGAAGTAAATGAAAAATACACATACTCTTGACACTAATATATTAAATTGCGTAGTTTAAATACGACATTGTTTTGTGAACCTTTTACGTCAGTGAAGTTGCATATATTCAAAGGCGTAATAACACAGTAATCAGATTTCTTACATTATAAATCATATTTAACAATATATATTTCAACAAACGTAATCTACGAAAATAAGTGAGGTTGCACATTATGTAGTGGTAATAATTAACTTATCCGAAGTTCATTCATGCTTCATACAGAAACTAAATCACTGCTTATTGAATATGCGTGATGTTGTTGCTGAGATAATTATTAAGCCAACTGTTTTTCAACCTTTTATAGAGAAAATGGTTTAAATAATATTATAAAATAGCAGAACATTTAACGTACATAATTCAATGCTTAAATTAACATGGTGGAGTTCTTAAAAATAAACTTATATTTGAGATATAATTGCACAAGTGTTGCACGCGTGAAATGATCTAGTTGAAAACCAAACAGCAGTTAAAAAATGAGGGAAAATAAACTACGGAATTTAGTGGATTAACACAATATGGTTACATTTGTAAACAACCGACAAGGATAGGAAACTTACACTTACAGAGTACGTGTAAGTTTACATTGTGTAGCAGCAAAAAGAAGTACCTATAATGTAACATGTTTATACATACAGCAAATATGTTTGGTCTTTATATCAACGAGAATAGACACCAACCGTTGTGGCGGAGTTACAAACGCGACGTTCATGTAACTTTTCTTTCCAGAAACAGGAACCGTATTTGTATAATTTGTGCCACGTAGTAATTGTAACTATGCCCGACTACATGTACAATTAAAAGTATAGCAAAAATATTGTTACATAAATTTTGAGAGTACTTTTACTTGCACGTAAAGTAAAGAAAGTAAGNATTAAAAGTATAGCAAAAATATTGTTACATAAATTTTGAGAGTACTTTTACTTGCACGTAAAGTAAAGAAAGTAACGTATTTAGTTGTAAAAATAGACAGACGTTTGTGGAGATTCCGCTTTACATTTACGTAAAATTCTTCGGAGTGTATGGCGACCGGGCTCCAGTAACTCCACATTCACATAGACGCAAGTGTTAGCACAGAACTTATGAAATGGTAATGGTAATGAGATGTGAATGGGANATTAAAAGTATAGCAAAAATATTGTTACATAAATTTTGAGAGTACTTTTACTTGCACGTAAAGTAAAGAAAGTAAGGTATTTAGTTGTAAAAATAGACAGACGTTTGTGGAGATTCCGCTTTACATTTACGTAAAATTCTTCGGAGTGTATGGAGACCGGGCTCCAATAACTCCACATTCACATAGACGCAAGTGTTAGCACAGAACTTATGAAATGGTAATGGTAATGAGATGTGAATGGGAAATGGTTAGCGATGGCTGTGTAGTTACAGGTTGTGTAGTGTGAGGGAGCGAGGGTTCGTGAGAAACTGCTCACTCCAGCACAGCGGCATGTCAACACCAGCCGCTCGCTCGCCAGCACTTCTCAAACTGCGACCGGCCAGCCAGCTCTGTTTACCTATCAGCCGTCACTTCAAAAGGTTAAACTCGTTCCCACTCATCTGCATGTGTATCAGAAACAATTAAATTCGTGGCGTTCTCCGACGGCGGCTTACACACGCACACTTCTCCGCCAGCAAAGAGTTTTTAATTACCTGCATCTGGGAGCACTCAAGCGAAAATCGGCCCAAGCAGCATTAAATACTCTGTCACATTAAGAGGCAAGTGCTGTGTGAGAGTTAGAGTTGCACAAGAGACGATACTCTTCATCGCTAGCCTACTTTTCGAAGGAAAAATAGGTTTATGCAAACAACCGGATGCCGGTCTGGAATGTATGTCTCCCATAATAACTTTAAAACCCGACAACAAAATGTCACCAAACTAGGTACGCAAATAGTATTTAGTAAGGAAAGCAGACTTTTATGGTTTCCAAGCACGATGTGTACTTATTTTTAAAATGGCGGTAGCTTTTAAATTTTAGGGCACTATTTTTTATATCGGGAACCATTTAACCGATATGAACAAAAAATTTGGTACCTTGGCACAACATTACTCAAGCATTCTATTTAGAAAGCGATAATGTTATTGGTCTGCCATTTAAAAAAAATGGTGATAATTGTAAAATAAAGATTTACATTATATCTTGGGAACCATCTGACATATTTAAACCAAATTTGATGCAATAAGAGTGCATAATATAAGTCCTGAATTAAGAAAGTGATGTTATTAATACGCCATTTTGGAAGAAAGGGCTACATGAAAGATAAAGCTTTTTTTTTTTTTGTATATCTCGGTAGCTACACATGTATAAGGCACTTATTATCAAAATTATAGTAATGTAAATATTTTAGGTTCATTTACAATACCTATCTACCATACCATTTAACCACTTTAGAGTAAACTTGTTATGCTGAATGTATCTTTTACAAGCATCAAATGTGTTAATATGTATTTTGTCCGACTTTTGTAAGATAGCGCCACACAGGAGTTAATTAACCAATCCCTACAAATATTGCTCTGAATTAATAATACTTTAAATAATGTAAAATAACATGTTTTAGTGGGTCAGACGATTATTTTAAAAGGAAGTTACTGATATAACTAATAACCCTACTTTCCTCAAAATGGGTGCAACTAATTTTTAAATAATTTCTTAAAAGCTGAATTGGTAGGTAGAAATTGACTACTCTTTGAAAGCGATAACATAAGAAATGAAACCAGAAACGCATGAAACATTAGTGAGACAATTACAAATCCATACGTGCCTTACCCGAAACTTGAACCCAGGGAACCTCATACAATAAGTTAGCGTACAATTCTTTGCATTATGTACGTCAGATTTGGAGCATCAACTTTGGATTTAATCAGTCTAATGTTCCTAATTATAGGGTTTTCGAAACTAAAATATTTAGAGGGCAGTCATTTATAGTGTGCCCAATTTGATACAAATTAGTTGAAAAGTTCCAGTGTAACATTTGGGGGGAATCAGTCAATTTATCCTCGAGATATGGGGGGAAAAAAAACCCTCCTTATTTGTATACGGTGATCTTCATAAATGGAGGACAAAAACATTGTAGTAGTAAATTCGATGGATGTATACTTCCTATATTCCAAATAAAGTTAAAATAGATCAAATTAACTCGTAGATATAGCACACAAAACAAAAAATATTTTATAGCCGCCATTCTGAAAATAAGTGCCATACTTAAAATTTTCATATTTTAATATGGCTATCATAGTACATAATATTCGCCTGATTTTGTAAGTATTGGGTTGATAGTTTCCCGAGACATGAGATTAAAACTTAATTTTTTATTGGCGNACAAAAAGGCAGACAGATGAGACTCTGCATATACATATTTTAGGGTTGTGATAGGCACTGCCAGCATACAAACCAAAGTTGGAATTTGTTTTGTTGATAAAATATACTGAGCTAAAATATTTATATAGCTTCCATTTTGAAAATAAGTGCCTGACCTACTTAAAACCCAGTTTTCTAAATCTTCTGCAGTACTGTTGGTTTGCCAAATTTGGTAGGAAACTGTTAATTATTTCCCGAGATATGACATAAAAACTTTATTTATTCGCATTTCACTATCTTACATAAAGGATGACAAATATGCTTCGTGTGGATACAGTTGTAATACATACTACTGCCGGTATACAAAGTAAAGTTGGAATTGATTTCACGGTTTTTGACGATATGGCATTCTAATCTAAAAATTACCAAATGGCTGCTATTTTGAAAATTAGTGTGTGACATACTTAAAACTTGCAATTTCACATCACCAGCCGCAGTAATACTTGTTTGCCAAATTGATAGGAATCGATCAATATTATTTCCTGAAATATGACCAAATCTTTATTTATTCGCATTGGGCTATCTTACAAAATATCGCACAAAAGATGCTCTTTGTGGATACAGTTGATAGTTGTAATATCTAATGCCAAAATATAATGATATGTTGAAAATGGTTACATGTTTTCCACGATACAACATTTAAAGCTAACATAACTGAAAGTCCACCATTTTGAAAATAAATGTCTGCCGTACTTAAAACATGAAATTTTACATAATCTACCGCAGTACTACTTCTTCCTAAATTTGATAGGAATTGGTCAATGGTTTTCCTTGACATGACAATTAACTTGATTTATTCGTATGGCACTATCTTAAAAAATGGCTAATAAATATGCTCCACGTAGATACAGTTTATANTGGCTAATAAATATGCTTCACGTAGATACAGTTTATAAATGTAATACCTACTGTCAAAATACAAAGTTATGTTGTAACTGATTACATAATTTCGACGATATAGTATTCTTAGCTCAAATGGCTATATGACCGCTAGTTTTAAAATAAGTGCCTGTCATGCTTCAAACGCATCAGTTAACATCATCTCTATCAGTACTTCTTGTTTACCAAATTTGGTAGGAATCGGTAAATTTTTTACCGAGATATGACAATAACTTTCTTTATTTGTATGGCACCATCTTACGAAATGGTTGACAAAAGTTTTTATGTGCTAGTATATGCNACGAAATGGTTGACAAAAGTTTTTATGTGCTAGTATATGCTTGTAACATATATTTGTAGTATACAAAATTTGGACGAAATTGGTTTAAGAGTATATTAGATTACCAAATAAACCTAACATATATGAATGGCCACCATTTTGAAAATATAAATATAATCAACTTCTATCATTTACGTTTACTTACTACTTATCAAAGTATTACTTACCTTTATTTGGTGCTATTTTTCAAAATGGCGGACTAACAACAATATTTATTGCAAAATTTAATGCTTACACGATGTTCTAGCAGAACACCAAATTTGGTTAAAATCGGTTAAATGTTACCCGTGATATGACATATCACCCCAAATATTAAAATGGCAGCCATTTTAAAAGTAAGTGCCCGACGTGATCGAAAATTATAAAAGTCAGGTGTCCTTACTAATTACTATATGTGTACCAAGTTTGGTGAGATTCGGTAAACGCGTTCAAAATATGAAATGGGGGGACCCACACAAGCACAACTCACACAAATACACACACATACGCACAGTCAGACAGGAGAGTGATCTCATACGCCTTTCTTTCCTTTGGAAAGTAGACTAAAAATGGCTCTCGTATAAACTTTTTAGGCTACTATGCTATATCTAAGAAACTATTAAACATTTTTCAACTTAACTTTGTATGCTGGCAGTATCTATTGCAATCATCAAATGCGTCTACCCAGATTCTCTTTTATCCACTCAATAACAAACCGAGTTTCGTCATATCTCGGGAATCAATAAACCGATTCCTTTCAAATTTGTCAGACAAGTAGTACTACTGTCGGCTATGTAAACTGAAATGTTTTAAGTAGGCCAGACACTTATTTTAAAAATGGCTGCAATAAAATATTTAATTTTAATATTCTATATATATTAAACCATGTAACCAACTTCAACTTTACTTTGTGTGCTGGCAGTATGTTTTACAACATTTGAAATGTGTCTGAACAGAACCTTTTTGTCAGCCATTTTGTAAATAATGCTATAAGAATAAATTAAATTTTTTTCTTATCTCTGGAAACAATCGACTAATTCTTTGGCAAACAAGTAGTGCAGTGGTAGGCCATGTAAATTGATACACAATGTTTTAAGTGGGCCAGACTGTTATTTTCTAAATAGTGGCCTTATAAACATTTCAGCATAATATGCTATAGGTATCTACAAAACAATATAACCAATTTCAACTTAACTTTATATGCTGGCAGTATCTATGCAAGCATCAAATTAGCTAATTTATAAACTAGTTTTTCCTCCTTTTTGGAAGATAAACCAACATGAAAAATTAAACTTTTGTGTCCTTTCTAGGGAAAATATTAACTTATAACTACAAAATTCAGGCTGCATGTTATACTTTCGTAGTCACTTTAAATTTATATGACATAAGGAGATAGTCTCATATTATGAAAATAACATGTATGTAAATGTATTAGTTTAGTATGTCATTTGTCCCAAACAATTTCAACTGACTGAAATATATTGTAGTATCTATGATAAACATAGAATTTGCCACTTTATAATCGTTTTGTTTTCCGGTAATGAAGAACGTACAACATGAGAAAATAGAGCATTTATGCCATATGTCCAGGACAAATCAACCGATTCCCACCGATCTTTACACACAAGTTGTACTACAGTAGGCCATGTAAACATATGATAAATTGAGTGCGTCAGAAAACATTTAAAAAAAATGGTGTAATATAATTATTTAGATAAGTTTATCACATATTTTATATAATTTGACTAGTTTAAACCATACTTTTTGTTCTGGCACTATCTTTTATAACCATCAGATATACCTATACAAAGTCTGTTTTTAGGCCATTTATTGCACGATAGCACCAAATGAAAATCTAAATATCTCCGGAACCAGTAAACCTATTTCCGTTCAATTCTCTACACAAGCAGTGACACGAAAGGGTATGTTAAGTTACATGATTTAAGTGACTCATGCACTTGTTTTTAAATTATGCCTCTGTAAATATTTGAAGGTGGTAAACCTAGACTACCAAAACTTTAGACTGATTATCACCGAAGTTGGTGCTGCGAGTCCTATCTCCATAATGTGGTTGGATGCACGCCAGTTTAAGGTAACAGGCGGTCTGTATTCGAGTCCCAGGTAAGGCATGTGTGTATTTGCAATTGTATCAATATTATTTCCTTTATTTTTGGCAGCATCTATAATTATATCGCTATCAACGAGACGTCAAGACCCACCTACAATCTAACCTTACAAGAATTTATTCTAAATTATTTGCATCCATGTAGAGGGAAGTAGACTCATTACTTATATCGATAACTTCTTGTTTGGTACCAAGTCGATTTAATGTGTTAAATGCGTAGTATTTGTTCCTCTGCTGCAAATGCACACTGTTTAATTAATGGTGTTATAAATTCTGAATGCGGTTTAAGATAGGGTAGGTTGAACAAAAGTGTATGCAAATCTGAATATTCGAAAACCTGTTTTGAAATATGGCCCTGTGAGCACGTATTTAGATACGTAGTATAAAGGAGCCTGCTCTGAGATTGCAGTAAGAGAAATACACTGAGCATCTTCTACGTGCAGTAACACTGAATGTAAGGTATCACAGAGGAGCAGGAGTGAGGATGGGGCATTGTATNCTGAGCATCTTCTACGTGCAGTAACACTGAATGTAAGGTATCACAGAGGAGCAGGAGTGAGGATGGGGCATTGTATTCAGAAATATGCCTAAAAGTTTCTTAATTGTAATAGAATCCCAAACTGAAGAAACGTATAAAGTAACGGAATCCATATTTTTCAATAAGAATCTAAAACTCCTCTAGTTAATGCCTTATTATACACATAAAACTCCTCTAGTTATTCCCTGGCATTCTATAAAATNAATCTAAAACTCCTCTAGTTAATGCCTTATTATACACATAAAACTCCTCTAGTTATTCCCTGGCATTCCATAAAATATACACATTATATTTACGCAGTGTAATTTTTCCCTTTCAGGTACTAGCTCATTTGTTACTTTTTAAAATATATGGTTTAACGTTTCACCACGACGTGCTGAAACAGGCAGATAAGTGGAAGACCCCGGTCATAACTTCAATGAAGCAACCAACCTAGCAATTACCTGGGAATATTCCGGAAAACCACGTGAACTGAAAATGAGGATAGGGAATGGGGGCAGGTTCCTCCTGACTGCAGTCTAGCGTGTTACCACTTCGCCAGCTTGATTGGTCGGTTGTTGTTCTAATTCACGCAGGGATTCGAGTACTTGGTCGGTAACCGGAAGTGGTAAGCTGTTTACAGTTGTATGTTGATATCGGACGTAACAGAAGGCCGGTACTTTCGAAGTTTACTTCAAATCGTCGTATAAGTGTAAAGCGCCGGCACACGCACGAATGCGACTGTGCTATATAGGTATGAATGACAAGTACGTGTAGGTTGACGCACAGCACGACAGCTATAGACAGTGCTCGCCATTACTGCACAGTTGTCAGTTCTGCAGCGCATCTTCATGACCCGGCCTGCGCTGGCCAGAGGCGCACCGAGAATTGTTTGAACACTTTGTGGAGGGCGAAGCCAGCAGCGACAGAGAATGAGCGGAAAATGGGGGCGTGATTGGAAGGCGGACGAGGAAGGGAACGAGGGGCATGTGTAACCCGGAAATTGGATGTGAGATTGGGTAAATAAAAGTAGCTGGAAGAAAAAAAAACGAGGTCGGTGGGAAGTGAAGGAAAAACAAAGAAGAATCACGGCGGGAGACAAAGTGAAGTTATGACTGAGAATGGGTAAACTTAGTTTGTTCTCGGTCGGGAGATAGTGCTTACTCTGTTTTAATGATACTGACAGCTGTTATGAATTAAAAACGACTAAAGTGTACAGTGGGCATGAGTATTTCATGGGCACTTTTCCAATGTGAGTATTGTTGTGCAATACATTTGCTGTCAAAGCTGTCATCATACATTGAACGGTCGTAGTGGCTAATAACCATTTCGATCTCTACTGCTTTCGGTTTTTTGGAAAGTGCTGTTTGTATGAATTGAAAGGGTCGGGAGAAGAAAGTGCTAACCCACGTAAGTATCAGTCAGAGATAATACATATGTAAGGTTTGTCTTAATCTGTAAAACAGGTTAGTGTAAAATATCAATAGGTATTATTTTTAACGATTATTTATGTTAATGGAAACTACAATANTCTGTAAAACAGGTTAGTGTAAAATATCAATAGGTATTATTTTTAACGATTATTTATGTTAATGGAAACTACAATAACGCGTGTTTATAAATATTAATAAAATAATACGATATTCACAATTGTTGTAGGTTGGCACTGCCTTCCTCCAAAAATAATGGGAATTTTTTTAACCAAAAGTCTTTTCGTACTTTATTATACAAAATAACATAATTTGCGTCATATTAATGCACTAGATTGAATTTAAGGAATTGCTACTTTGCTATAGTTGTAAGAGCATATTAGAAAACATGTTAGTCCTGGTAAACTGTAACAAANCTGTAAAACAGGTTAGTGTAAAATATCAATAGGTATTATTTTTAACGATTATTTATGTTAATGGAAACTACAATAGCGCGTGGAAACAAAAATGTTTTGTTTATAAATATTAATAAAATAATACGATATTCACAATTGTTGTAGGTTAGCACTGCCTTCCTCCAAAAATAATGGGAATTTTTTTAACCAAAAGTCTTTTCGTACTTTATTATACAAAATAACATAATTTGCGTCATATTAATGCACTAGATTGCATTTAAGGAATTGCTACTTTGCTATAGTTGTAAGAGCATATTAGAAAACATCAATCAGGACCATTTGACATTGTTAACCGAATCAACTATTTCTGGGTTGTTCGTTTTTTCCTCCGTGACTTCTTCTTCAGGATTTGCTCGAAGGTTATGTATCGATGACATGCATGGAAGCAACTCCTTTGGAACGTCAAGTTCTTTNCTTCTTCAGGATTTGCTCGAAGGTTATGTATCGATGACATGCATGGAAGCAACTCCTTTGGAACGTCAAGTTCTTTCTTGCTGATGTAATTAGGACCATCATAATTATTTATGAGCTCCAGTGATGACATCACTTTTCCTCTCTTTTTCGGGGAACATAAGAAACTCTGCATTCACCTGATGCTTAATTTTGATCGACATGGGTGTTTTTTGTTCAAACTTAATACAAATACCTTTATTTTGAAATCTAAGTCGCAACCCTCATCTCTATTTTTCTTTTTTGTGTTTAAATAGTTTCGTAATTTGGAAAAGTCAAGGATGTCTTCATTAGTCAATGTTGTATGTAACTGTAAACTTATTTTTCTATCCACATTTTGAAATCAGATCTCCACTGGTCAAGGGTATAAACGCACGGCTGATTATTTTGGCACTTCTCAATCTTAGCGAAATCCCAATTGTATAGTAGAAACCCATTTTCAGTTATTATATAATAATATTCTATTTCAGTGAAGGCACTTGTAGAAATAAGATTATTGTAAAGGCTAACAATGTTGTAATTTTGGTTTTGGTCTCCACAGTTGTCAGAAAAAATAACAAGCTTTTCAGCTTTTATCTCCATGTTACAAATATATTTTAACATACAACTAGCCTTTTTATAACTGCCTATTTTAGCAACACTCTCATGCCACATAAACATGTGTCCTACATCCATGCTGCAGTCATGTATGCCCACAGCGTAGGTCCAAATCTTTCGTAGATAAAATTCATGACCGCGGATCAGTTTCGGTGTAGACATGGTCTGTTGCAGGTCAATAGAGATGGTATGTACATTCTGAGACCCTTCTTTAGCCTTGGATTTGTATACTTTAAGCTTGTCTCTCATGGCTGCAGCTGTTCTCAGATGTACTTCTTTTTCTATTGTAGCCTTTTTTTCTCTTCGTTGTTAGCTGTTGGACTATTTATTACAATTTGGAGAGAGTCACATGTCCTACAAGTATCAGACTCTGGTAATTCAAACCCAGTGTTGTAGCTGTCACAAAATATTATTCTGTATTTGTCTCCTGTAACAAGTTCACGTGTCTGTCTCCAAAGTATTTAAGGACAAAGTCTCCATGCAATGATATTATATTTAAGTCACTATCAAAATACACTCTTTTCGGATTCTGTCTGTGGCTGTAGTGCGTCTGGTATACAGGTATCACAAACAGCTTGCATTCATTCGTCAGAAATACGGTTTGGACGATTGTCATGTTTACCCCTTTGGTCGTTTCTGGACGTGGATATTGATTTGACGTGGGTTAAAATGTTTTTCAAGAGTCCTGTGTTGTTTTGGAANTTTGGTCGTTTCTGGACGTGGATATTGATTTGACGTGGGTTAAAATGTTTTTCAAGAGTCCTGTGTTGTTTTGGAGGCCACGAACATCGAGGAATGATTTCCTACATACCCGAATAAGATTTCCATCAATTTTTATCTTATAATAATAGAATTTTTGCCTGCGAAAAGATTCAGGTTTCGTTGAACCAAACCTTATTTTCCCACTGTAGGAATCATGAGGCCAAACAGATAAGCATTTTGTTTATCAAAATTAGCCACATTCCAAAAACCATTAAATATTNTTTGGTCGTTTCTGGACGTGGATATTGATTTGACGTGGGTTAAAATGTTTTTCAAGAGTCCTGTGTTGTTTTGGAAGCCACGAACATCGAGGAATGATTTCCTACATACCCGAATAAGATTTCCATCAATTTTTATCTTATAATAATAGAATTTTTGCCTGCGAAAAGATTCAGGTTTCGTTGAACCAAACCTTATTTTCCCATTGTAGGAATCATGAGGCCAAACAGATAAGCATTTTGTTTATCAAAATTAGCCACATTCCAAAAACCATTAAATATTNTGTAGGAATCATGAGGCCAAACAGATAAGCATTTTGTTTATCAAAATTAGCCACATTCCAAAAACCATTAAATATTTCATTTTGTATCGATAGCAGTTTTTCTTGGCATTTTAATGCACACTTATATAATTCCCCAATATAATGTCCAGGAACTAGCAGTCCTTTATTGCATCTGTAAGACCTACCTTCACTTATCCTTTGCTTGTTTCGTTCCTTTTTACTGGTGTTCCTTTTTTTTTCGTCCTCGGCTAGGAAATGGCCTCTCTGGAGACGAATGCGCTGATCTACTCCGTACTTCACCTTCTGTGGGCGCAGGTTGGGAAATTGCATCGTCCTGCAACCAAACAATCACATTATTAGATAACAATAACACTTTGGGAACAATGACTTGCAAACTCTTAAAGCATTTTTATTTGCACTCAAAATAATGCTAACCCTCAAAACCATTTTGTGCTATTATCCGTTTCATAACATATAACACTAAAGCTAGCTTATATCACAGTTAAAACGCACTTCTCTACATTTCAAATGAATGTTTGGTGAACGTACGGATAACCTGTAATCAGAAACGTGCAAGAATGCTAAGCAAACTAACTTTGAGGTTACACTCGCGTCAATAAAATGCTAAGCCACACTTACATTATTTTCACATTCCCGGGTATTTGGTGATGAATGGGTTGGATCAGCATCATTGTCATACCCAGATTCATCACAATCACTACTACAATCATCCCAGATGCGTCTCCTTTTAACAGGATTAAGAGAACGAGATACACCTATCATGTTGACACAATGGGATAGCACCATCTTGATCCAAAATAATACATATATCTAAATAGCGACAGTAAAAAAAGGCCATAGAGTAGCCAACATTATCTAGTTTAGGAGAATTGAACCAAATGCATCCAGTGTGTCGTACATGTTACCAACTAGAAAGCGCAATAAGCCCGATCTCCAACAAAATGTGGGTTAGCACTTTCTTCCACCTACCCCTTCTATTTATGAATATCTATTTAAGTAATCACTTGCTTAAAAATGTTAAATTCCATAGAAATAAAGAGCCGCGCTGAAGTAGTGGTAAGACTACTCACCGCCTACCAAGGTGAACCGAGTTCGATTCCCGGCAGGGTTGTTCCCTGGATTTTCGCACGTGGGAATTTTGCCGGACGATGCCATTGGTCAGCTGGTTTCCTCGGGACTTATCGTTTTCCTTGCCCTTTCATTCCAGCACTGCTCCATACTCTCCTCACTTCACCCTCATCGGCTCTCAGACTCCAATGTTCAGAGCCGCCCAAACCTCTCCACCACTACTCTCTGTGTAAACATTTACTTAATTGGAATTTCAATAAGATAGGCATTTTGTTAGGTCAGAATTTGTGAGTTCAAACAATTACAATATTGAGTGCTAGATAATGGCAGTATACGACGATTGAATTGCATTTGCGGGTATTTTACTATCATGTATGTAGAAACAATGTAATGGCTTTCATCACATTCCTGGTTTGTGTCATTTTAACACAAATTGGCGTGTTACTGGAAAAAGAATAATAATTAGGTCGTCACCGTACCAACTGGAACATTTCATTCCATATTTGTTANTTGGCGTGTTACTGGAAAAAGAATAATAATTAGGTCGTCACCGTACCAACTGGAACATTTCATTCCATATTTGTTAACTTTTTCGTAATTATCAGTACGATGAATACTGTAGTTTTTTATGACGTTTCTTTCGGGAACATGGCTCTTATAATCTATATGTATTAAACAAAGTCGGGTTAGTTACACTATTTATAACTCGAGAACGGCTGGACCGATTTCAATGATTTTAGATTTTTTGGANTTGGCGTGTTACTGGAAAAAGAATAATAATTAGGTCGTCACCGTACCAACTGGAACATTTCATTCCATATTTGTTTACTTTTTCGTAATTTTCAGTACGATGAATACTGTAGTTTTTTATGACGTTTCTTTCGGGAACATGGCTCTTATAATCTATATGTATTAAACAAAGTCGGGTTAGTTACACTATTTATAACTCGAGAACGGCTGGACCGATTTAAATGATTTTAGATTTTTTGGATTTTTCTGCCCCCGGAATAACATATAGGCTATTTAAACATCGTAAAAGTTCACGGAAAAAATAATTATAACGTAAATTCATTTTCTCATACATTTTATATGGATGACATTTTTGACATGACATTAACTGAAGTTCAAGTATTGCCTCTAAAATAAATAAGGAATGCTTACATGAAAAAACATATATATATATATATATATATATATATATCTATAAAACAAAGTCGGATTAGTTAAACCATTTATAACTAGAGAAGGGCTGGACTCGGAGATGCCACATTATTACACTTGGAACGCTTCATCGAAGAAATTTCAACGTCGGAAGCAAGGCGATG
>NQII01000419.1:606865-617246 GCA_002778355.1 Clitarchus hookeri
AAAGATGTGGATGACTTAAATATAGGAATCCAGAATCAAATCGTTTGTAATCTCCATTCATTTAAATCTATTGACTGTGTAAAAAACGAAGACGAAGCCACCAACTATCCAACTGAATTTTTAAACTCCTTGGATGTGCCTGACTTACCACCGCACTATTTACAACTGAAGGTTGGCTCGGTAGTAATAATGCTTCGAAATCTAAACCAACCAAAACTATGCAATGGAACGCGTTTGGTGATAAGAAAACTGATGACCAATGTGATTCACGCGACGATACTCAAAGGAAAACACAAAGATGAGGAAGTTCTCATTCCGAGGATCCCTATGATCACAACCGATATGCCATTTGAGTTTAAACGACTTCAATTTCCGATTCGTCTTGCATTCGCCATGACGATTAACAAATCTCAAGGCCAATCCTTGAGTGTTTGTGGTCTGAATCTAGAAAATGCATGTTTTTCTCATGGTCAATTATACGTGGCATGTTCACGCGTCGGCAAACCATCGGCTTTATTTGTTCTTGTGCCTGATAACAAAAAGAAAAATGTCGTATATCACAAGGTGCTCACTGAAGAAAATTAACGCGAGTACAACCCATGCAGCAAAATACAGCTGAAACGCCATTGAAATACTTAATTTTTGTACTTTTATTGATTTTTTTATTTTCTTTATATATATGATCCTAATAAACTATTAAACTTAATACATTTTGAGTATTAATTTTATTTTACGTTAATAAAATCCTAAATAAAGCTAAACTAAAAGTTAACACNAAAATGTCGTATATCACAAGGTGCTCACTGAAGAAAATTAACGCGAGTACAACCCATGCAGCAAAATACAGCTGACACGCCATTTAAATACTTAATTTTTGTACTTTTATTGATTTTTTTATTTTCTTTATATATATGATCCTAATAAACTATTAAACTTAATACATCTTGAGTATTAATGAATAAAATGCAATTATTTTAGGATTTATTTCGATTTGATTTTCAATTGTCGACATTCATTGACTGTTGGCGGTACGAAGTCCGCCGGGTCAACTAATAGTTAAATAAAAATCACAAGAAATATAAATCATAAGATCTTTACAATATCCGGTATATCTAACTATTTCGTCGAATGTTATCCATAATTTGCAAAAGTGTGTTGGCTTTAAGTTTAATGCCTGATGTAGGCTACTCTGTAGAAATACTTGATTCATATGTTTAGAACTTTGTTCATATATTACTTAATTATTTCTTATAGAGTATTTTTTCGTAGTAAATATTTTTATCAAGAAATGATGCTTGGCACACGTGAGGTTGCGCAGTTGGTGGAGAGCGAAGCGGACTTCGGTTAGATAGCCTTGGTGTTTTTGGAATAAACATCTCGGTCTGTCATTCTATGGGAATCTAGAATGCTTCCTGGCTATGGGGAAGGAGAAAACTGTAGTGTCATCTTGCCTGGATGATTAACAGAAAATTCGGTCAACGAATTAATCTGAAGTTTCTCGTGAAATAAAAAAGACAGAGTTTGTGAAACTTTAAAATGATGTGTATGCGATAATGCTATGTTACATATGGGAATGTCTGAATTTATATAAAGTCTAAAACTGATGAAAATGTTCAATAATAACGAAACGGTGTGGAAAGATCTACGTCTGAGCATTGGATGATTTTATACATCGACAAAAAGGTTTAAGAAACAAATTTTGCGCAATCAGTTGCATGCGACAAAAGTGTCTCCTGATATTAGAGGACAGCACATCCGTGTGCACAAATATTTCCCATATTTCCCAAATCTGCCATGTGTGATTTCTACCGACTCTAAAGTGAAAAGTGTACTAGAATGAAAACAAACTCAGTATGTTTAAGAAGCTAAAAGTAAAACGGCAGTACTGTTGAAAAATGTTACAGTTGATGAGCTGCAGCACTGCTTTAAACACAGGATATAAATAATAATGAGCAGTTAAATAACATATACCTGTGTAGTAGCATGTATCACCCCTTTCGCTCTAATGACAGTGGGGATGTGGTTTGGTATGGATTTCGCAAGGTACCGGAAACATTTTGGAGCCATACTGGTCTGTGGGTGCTGCACAACCTCCCGCAAGGTAACAGAAGCATTCGAGAGCCGTACTGATCCGTGACCACTCCCCAACCTCCTGCAATGTGCGGAGATCGGCCGGAGCAGGATTCACTGCACAAACCTTCCTTTAGACAGCATCTCAGATGTGTTGGATAGGATTTATGTTGAATGACCACGGGGGCCAAGCCAGCAACCTCAAAGTCCGTGGGGTGTTCATCCAACTACTCGGTAATTGGGAGTGGTGCATTTTCTCACTGTAACTACAGGTCTCCNCAAAGTCCGTGGGGTGTTCATCCAACTACTCGGTAATTGGGAGTGGTGCATTTTCTCACTGTAACTACAGGTCTCATGCAAAGTTTTGTAGGCGCAGAAATGGATACACATAATCTACCAGGACGTCCCTTCATCATTTGCTGATGAGGGACGATGGCATTTGAACCAGCAGACCCATTTATCCCACTTAAATAATCTCTATATTTGGATACCACTACCAATCTAATATGTACTTTTTTCATTACCATCATCACATGGCTTTTTGTGCTTGGTGATGCACNCAAAGTCCGTGGGGTGTTCATCCAACTACTCGGTAATTGGGAGTGGTGCATTTTCTCACTGTAACTACAGGTCTCCTGCAAAGTTTTGTAGGCGCAGAAATGGATACACATAATCTACCAGGACGTCCCTTCATCATTTGCTGGTGAGGGACGATGGCATTTGAACCAGCAGACCCATTTATCCCACTTAAATAATCTCTATACTNGATGGCATTTGAACCAGCAGACCCATTTATCCCACTTAAATAATCTCTATACTTGGATACCACTACCAATCTAATATGTACTTTTTTCATTACCATCATCACATGGCTTTTTGTGCTTGGTGATGCACTCGTGCCCTGTCATTGGCATGGGTGTACCAAAGTGTACCTTGACTCTTCCACCCAGGCGACCTTTTTCCATGCATTGAAGGTCCAAAGGTGCTGTTTCCACGCCCACATTAAATGTTGATCCTTGTGACGTGCGATGAGCAGAGGTACTCTAGTTGGGCTGTTACTTCTGTACTCCATAGAGAAGAGATGGTTCTGGATTGTATGTCTGCTCACAGGTCGTTGTGGTCCAGCATTGAATTGGATAGTGATCTACTGCACTGTGGCTTGTTTATCCACCGTTACCAAATGAACTAACCTATGGCGACCCCTGTCATCGATACATTATATGCCATGGCAGTTGTCCCTGGTAGGGTTTTTTTTACATGTATTTATGAACGCATGCTACACACTTGACATGGTGGCCTGTGGAAATCTAAGAAGTTAACTATGGAGATAGTGTGTCCCATACGTCTGGCCCCAACTATCTGGCCATGATCAAATGATCTGAGATCATGTTTCTTTCCCAGACTTTGCTCGACTTTTACTCTGAGAGTCAGAATAAAGTCAGACGATATCCCCTTCATGTGTGGCTGGGCACTAATCCATCTGCGGGGCGACTATGATGCAATTTCACTAACCTGGCAGGTGTCTCTAATTCAAATATTCATGAATGTACATATGCAGTTGTGCCCGTACAGGGCAGGGGTGTATGTTGGATATTAATGGCATGTTGTAATATCTTTGCAATAAATAAAATGTTTCATCAATTCTATGGTTTAATAGACACACCTTGAATTTCTTGAAAAGTAATAGAAATACAGTACAAATAAACCAAAACTGAATCTTAAGAAAATTTTGTTTTAAATACCGGNGGGCAGGGGTGTATGTTGGATATTAATGGCATGTTGTAATATCTTTGCAATAAATAAAATGTTTCATCAATTCTATTGTTTAATAGACACACCTTGAATTTCTTGAAAAGTAATAGAAATACAGTACAAATAAACCAAAACTGAATCTTAAGAAAATTTTGTTTTAAATACCAGGTGTAATAAAATTCAATACTCAAACTTCTAGGGGAGCTAAAAGAGATTAAAACATTTTTCTTCCGATAACTATGAATCAGAAACTGACAATTGAAGTAGTTTGAGACATGATTAATAAGGANAATAGAAATACAGTACAAATAAACCAAAACTGAATCTTAAGAAAATTTTGTTTTAAATACCAGGTGTAATAAAATTTAATACTCAAACTTCTAGGGGAGCTAAAAGAGATTAAAACATTTTTCTTCCGATAACTATGAATCAGAAACTGACAATTGAAGTAGTTTGAGACATGATTAATAAGCATTTAATTGTAATCCTTTACAAAAACTCTTCAGATGTATGGCCTCCTGCTTCAACACGAGCTCTACAACGATATGCNATTTAATTGTAATCCTTTACAAAAACTCTTCAGATGTATGGCCTCCTGCTTCAACACGAGCTCTACAACGATATGCCATGGCCTGTCTTACATGTTTAATGATCCCAGACATGTGCTGTGGAGAGTATATGTCTCAGTGGTAACCGGTAGCTGGAGAACAGATTGATTCCGCTCCTCGAAGATGTCACTCTTGGCATTCGACGTCGGTTGTGGTTCCAACATGATGGTGCAACTCCTCGTTTTTTTCGTTATNCGAAGATGTCACTCTTGGCATTCGACGTCGGTTGTGGTTCCAACATGATGGTGCAACTCCTCGTTTTTTTCGTTATATCCGATCACACTTGAACCGCAGATTCGTTGAGCAATGAATATTCCTTGGTGTATCCATTGCATGGCTTGCTCGTTCATCCGACCTCAACTCACTTGACAATTTTGTGTGGNATGAATATTCCTTGGTGTATCCATTGCATGGCTTGCTCGTTCATCCGACCTCAACTCACTTGACAATTTTGTGTGGAAGAAATTGAAAAGCCTGATGTATGCGACTGGACTTGAATCGGGGAAGAGCTCGTCGCTAGGCTTCTTGCAGCTGCTTGCTGTCTACAGCAGATGCCTGAGGTCTTTGAACCTATACAACAGGCAATGGGACGCCGTTGCAGAGTTCGTATTGAGGCAGGAGGCCGCACCTTAGAAACGGTTTTGTACAGCATTGCATTTGATTTTTAATTTAATGGTTTCATTCTCATTCTCAGTCATGTCGAAAAGTACCTTCATTATCAATTTCCGACCTATGGCCATGTAATGAAAAATATCTGTTTTGGCCACTTTAACCATCGGCAGGATTTTGTGTATTGAATTTTGTTACATCCATTATACTGCAGGTTTGTTTCCTTTTTAAGTCATTGATATATTATTTTACATTTAAATATTATATATGCATATAATTTAGAAAAACACCTGTATTTATAAAATATAGAAACATATATCATAGCCAGCAATATATTTTGGGATAGAGAAAGTGAAACTAGCGAACACTGAACCCCCTCCCATCCCTACCAAATCTTTTCAACTTTTATCAAATAATAAATTTCTATTGTCCAAAAGAATTTTGCAAGCGTTGTGCAAACATTCAAATGAGAAAGTACAGCTTCCCCCATTATACACAGTATGAATACTTCCAAAGAGCAGTTCAAATTTTCTATTTGGATGATTTCGTTGTAACTCAACAAGAACAATTCCTTTCGCATAAAGAAAGAACTTTCTTTTTTCAGTATATTCGACAACAGCTGAAAAAACTTGATTTTATTNACAATTCCTTTCGCATAAAGAAAGAACTTTCTTTTTTCAGTATATTCGACAACAGCTGAAAAAACTTGATTTTATCCTGCACTAGAGGCAGAAATAAACTTTTATATTCTAGGCGTTGGTTATCGTGAAGCAGTATGTGATATAGTTCTTTATGTCAAACAATATGGACACACAAAAAAGTAAACATACGTAACATTGTCGTGAAGGGCAGGAATAAGGTTTTTATAGTATTTAAAACATGTCAACTGGCTACAGTTGTGTCAGTATTTATTGTCTCGGCTTGGAGGTGCATCTCTAAACATAGTATATAAAAACCTTATTCAAGAAACAGAAGTTCAGAAACAGGAGTAAGCTGTTTAGTTTTTCTGAAAATACATACATTTGATCAGTGATAAAGAGGTGATTACCAAGTTTGGAAAAAGACCAGATTATTTTAATTGGTTGTGATTCTGGCTATCAAATATTACTTTTTAAGATATATGAATGATTAATATTGAACTGTACAAATTGGCAACAAAATTCCCCCCTCGCAAATATTTTTTAATTGCCCTTGGTCATACCCTTTTTATTTAAAAGCCCAATAATACCAGGAATGAGGCAAGATATTAATTCAACAAAAGATAGTAGTGTATATATGGGCAAACTGAGCCAATGTATTTTAAAAGGGAGCTGTGTGGCTGGGGGGCTTGGATGATCGCTTGATTCAGCTCGACTCGGACTAGCTCGGCAGTCTCCGGCTCTACTCGGGTGTTTTTGGAAGCCTTAGACACGGGATTGTCGAACATATCTGAAAGTGTTCGGCAGTTACGACCACTAACCCTGCAAGCTTATATAACTGTTTGTGGGAGCTGGTAGCCATATTGGTTTTATAGGCATAGGGTTATCAAATAAAAAATCTGTTCATATTATTCAATTTGAAAATTATTTTCTTAATTTAAAAAATACTAATTAAAAATTGTTGTTTTAAATTTAAACCAAAATTGTACATTGCAGAACCCTGCAGATGTGTCTCGTTTATTACTACATTCCAGTTATTCCCTCTTAAAATCCAACTTCTTACACAATGCCAGATTCTACAAATTATTAATTGCCTCTACTGTTGCATAGGCATAAGTATGCTACTGAAATAAAAAAAAATGTAATTATGGTATGAAAATGTGACCAAACAAAGCCCATCGTACGAATAGCGACCACCTGCACAAATGTATTATAATAATGGTAGGGATCAGCATCTACCAACAGTTTTAGGTGTAGTTGATTATGATTGAAATACAAATAGTGCTAGGTCCTTGAGATGTGGAATGTAGGAGGGAAGCTCTACTTGACCAACAATCTCGCAATCTTCCAACTTTTCTACCAATCTCACAATCTTTCCATTAATTTTCCAATCTTTCATCCAATCTTTCGATAATTCTCGTAATATTTACATAAATCTTTCCATCAATCTCGCAACCTTTCCATCAATCTTCTAACCTTTCCATCAATCTTCTAACCTTTCCATCAATCTTTCGATAGTTCTAGGAGGAAAGAAAGATTTCAGAGTGCAGAATATACTGCTCTTACAACATCTGAATTTCCAGTTCGGAACACATGGGTTAAACTGAGAATTGGAATAAATGTGATGTGCAAGGGAATACTTCTGGGCTGCAGATAACCAATATTATTTACAATTATAAAAATTATGGTTCGACCCATTGTCGATTAATGCAATGAAATGCTCGTCATATGTGTTTACACTTCTTATACGACATTTGCGCTGCTTGCATGCTTTAAGACTATTTGTTACATGCAGCCAGCTGTACATTCATTAAACGCATAGTTATTTCTGACATATCTGACATGACTAAACCGAAAAACTATCTTACTATTCGGCTGAAGTCGAAAGAGGTGGGTGTGGGTGATAGGATGCTAAAATATATATTGACCGATAAGTAAGCTATTACTGCATTGAATTTTTATCGGCTTTGGGGCGAATGTGAAAGAAGGAGCGACATTGCATGGCGAAATAAATGCTATGTGATATTTTTGTGTAGCTAAGAAGGGCTTTGGACACCAGAAGCCCTTCTTCAGTCGTATGGTTTTTCTGTGATTTTAAAATATTTATAGAAAAATCGAGAAAAAAAGTTGAGTGGTATATAAAATCCGAGACGCTGGCTAAGGTTAAAGTCGTATGAAATTTTCTAAGGTATTAGCTATAGTGTCAGGATATTGTTAACGTGGATAATGGGATTTATTAGAGTGCTCCCAAGTAAACCTTTACAAAATTTAAATGTTTTCTTTTCGCCTTATTTTCATTTATCTTAATAATTTGGAATGTGCCACTGGCGAAAACACAAACAAACTCATGACAGTCGAGTGGAAACAGGATGGCTGCCAAAAAATGTATTCCAAATAAGCATATATTATACTTGTTTCAAGTAGTAGATGTTACCCGATATGGCGGATGAACATCAATATCAAAGTCGCAAGATACCTGTTAAAGTATCACTGTCCCTGTCATTGCAAGTGGGGTAAATGAACAATCTCAGAGTGCTCGCTTGTTTTGAATTTACAAAATTTTATGGTTTCCTCTTCGTCTCAATTTCATGTATCTTAAAAATGTGTAATAAATATGCGGTTTTCTGGTATTTGGTTTTTTTAAAAAATATTTGTGACCCCAGTTTGCAAGAACAGTGCATATGGGTCTTCTCAGAGTGCTCCCATATTTTTGCATTAAAATTGTATCGCAGAACATCTTTTGTGACCAAAATCTGAGCAGCAATATAAATTTTTCGGGAACTAGATGGATCGTTCGCAATGCATTTCGTGAGGTGATTCCAGAGTGCGTGTTCGCACAGTATATAAATGGTTCACATCATATTTCGCGAAGTACTTCGCAAATGGGAAACATGCCACTGAGCATCGATATTTCAGTGAGTGTGCCATCAGTTTAAGCCCAGCAGGAGTCAGTTTCTGCAGGAGGCAGTCTCAACATGAGTCATTATCGGCAGGGGTAGGTCTCAGCAGGAGTGGACTCTGTGAGAAGTCAACCCTGTGTGGAGTAATCCTTGCACATTCAACTTTATGTGGAGTCAGTCTTGGGTGGAATCAACCTCATGTTGTGAAGTCATCCCCATTTGGAGTTAGTCTCATGTGGATTCAACCCCAATACAGTCACACGAACGAATGAACTTAGGAATCTTATGTAGAATGTTATGAGGAATGAGTGGACTAAGGAATGTTCTAAGGAATATTTTGAGGAAATTTTTTAAGAATGAGTGGACTGAGAAATGTTTTGAAGAATTTTCCGACGAATGTTTTGAGGAAAGAATCGACTGAGGAATGTTTTCAGGAATGTTTTAAATAATGAACGACTGAGGAACTTTTTGAGGAATGAATAACCGAGGAATGTCCTTAGGAAATTTTGATGAATTTTTTTAGTTAATGAGTGGACTGAGGAATGTTTTAAGGAATGCTTTGTGGAATTATTTGAGAAATGTTTTAAGGAATGAACTCACCAAGGAAAATGAATGTTTAGAGTAATGAATTGACTGAGGAATATTGTGAGGAATGCAGAAGAATGAATGACTGAGGAATATTTGACATTGTTTTGGTATTGTTGGTAGGTTTTAATGTTCAGTTAGTCTTATCAGTTTTTTTGGTCAGTTGTTTTGTACATTCTGTATTGATGGTCATTTGTATGGCCTGGTCGGTCGGTTGGCCTGATCAGTTTATATGGCTTTTTGGTCTGATCAGCCTTGTTGACTGGTCTTGCTGGTTCGTATTACCAGCCGGCACTGATTACTTGTTGGCTTTGCTGGTATGCATGTTTGGTATGGTCAGCAAGTATGAACAGTCTGAATGTCTGGTTGGTTGTCTTGTTGGCATGAATAGTTTATGTGGGTGGATGGTTTGGTTGGTTGGCATGAGCAGTTGTTATAGTCAGCCTGTGTTATTGCTCGGTATGGCTGACTATCATTCTGATCCCTCGGCCTAGTTGATCGGTTTACCTGGTCAGCCTTGACATTTGGCATAGTCCATTGGTCTTGTCAGTTGGTCGGTCATGCCGGCTGAATGTTAATTTGGATTTGATAGCCAGTGGGTTCTAATTTTTGAGGTCTAATTTTGCATTTGTTTATGTTTAGTGTTTTTGAGGTCTGTTGGTATGGTCGACTGGTAGATTTTGGTTGGTTTGGTCGGCCATTTGGTCTGGCCTGGTAGGTGGGAGGGGTTTTGTTGACAAGCTGATATGGTCAGTCTTTATGAGGTCGGTTTTGTCCATTAGTCTTATTAATCAGTCGATAAAGTCGCCTGGTATTGGTGGTTAGTTTTGTTGGCCTCAGCAGTTGTGGTCAACTATACATATAAAAATATTTGGGCATAACCTGATATACATATCATCTCATATACTATACCTACAATTTGTTAGATGTCAAGTCCATGCTATATTTATAAAAGGTCGTAGAACTTAAAGTGCCTTACACACATTCTTGGGGTCGTGAGTATCACTTATGACATTAGTTTGGTGGCTACAACTTCCATGGACAGAAAATGGCAGACTTTATTGGAGAGAATGGGGAGGGATCGAAAGTTTAATAGTAGCATCAGCAATGCTATTGAGTTAGTAGGAATTTGAGTTGTACAGGGAGTTGGCCAAGGTTGAGCAGATACGACAGACTTGGTAGTAAGCTACTAAGGTGGTAGAAATTGGAGCTCGTTGAT